>JAVKPL010013301.1:0-69888 GCA_032173675.1 Gastrolobium villosum | reverse complement strand
AATCAATTTCTTTTGCATTTATTTTATTCATCCGTTTTCGATGGAATTCATTTTCTGTCAAAAATCTTCGACGGAATCCATTTTCCGTCGAAAAACTTCACAAAATCAATTTATTTTGCATTTATTTTATTCATCTGTTTTCGACGGAAATCATTTTCTGTCAAAAATCTTCGACGGAATCCATTTTCCAACAAAAATCTTCTACGAAATTCATTTTTCGTCGAAAAACTTCAAAAAATCAATTTCTTTTGCATTTATTTTATTAATCCGTTTTCGACCCAATTCTTTTTCCGTCGAAAAACTTCACAAAATCAATTTCTTTTGCATTTATTTTATTCATTCGTTTTCGACGGAATACATTTTCCGTCAAAAATCTTCGACCGAATCCATTTTCCGTCGAAAAACTTCACAAAATCTATTTCTTTTGCATTTATTTTATTCATCCGTTTTCGATGGAATTCATTTTCTGTCAAAAATCTTCGACGGAATCCATTTTCCGTCGAAAAACTTCACAAAATCAATTTCTTTTGCATTTATTTTATTCATCTGTTTTCGACGGAAATCATTTTCTGTCAAAAATCTTCGACGGAATCCATTTTCCATAAAAAATCTTCTACGAAATTCATTTTTCGTCGAAAAACTTCAAAAAATCAATTTCTTTTGCATTTATTTTATTAATCCGTTTTCGACCCAATTCTTTTTCCGTCGAAAAACTTCACAAAATCAATTTCTTTTGCATTTATTTTATTCATTCGTTTTCGACGGAATACATTTTCCGTCAAAAATCTTCGACCGAATCCATTTTCCGTCGAAAAACTTCACAAAATCTATTTCTTTTGCATTTATTTTATTCATCCGTTTTCGATGGAATTCATTTTCCGTCAAAAATCTTCGACGGAATCCATTTTTCGTCAAAAATCTTCACAAAATAAATTTCTTTTGCATTTATTTTAATCATCCGTTTTCGACGGAATTTGTTTTCCGTCGAAAAACTTCACAAAATCAATTTCTTTTGCATTTATTTAATTCATCCGTTCTCGATGGAATACATTTTCGTCAAAAATGTTCGACGGAATCCATTTTTCATCGAAAAACTTCATAAAATCAATTTCTTATGCATTTATTTTATTCATCCATTTTCGACGGAATTCATTTTCCGTCAAAAATCTTCGACGGAATCCATTTTCCGTCGAAAAACTTCACAAAATCAATTTCTTTTGCATTTATTTTATTCATCCGTTTTCGACGGAATTCATTTTCTGTCAAAAATCTTCGATGGAATCCATTTTCCATCAAAAATCTTCTACGAAATCCATTTTCCGTCGAAAAACTTCAAAAAATCAAATTCTTTTGCATTTATTTTGTTAATCCGTTTTCGACGCAATTCTTTTTCCGTTGAAAAACTTCACAAAATCAATTTCTTTTGCATTTATTTTATTCATCCGTTTTCGACGGAATACATTTTCCGTCAAAAATTTTCGACCTAATCCATTTTCCGTCGAAAAACTTCACAACATCAATTTCTTTTGCATTTATTTTATTCATCCATGTTCGATGGAATTTATTTTCCGTCAAAAATCTTCGACGGAATCCATTTTCCGTCAAAAATCTTCACAAAATCAATTTCTTTTGCATTTATTTTATTCATCCATTTTCGATGGAATTTGTTTTCCGTCGAAAAACTTCACCAAATCAATTTCTTTTGCATTTATTTTATTCATCCGTTTTCGACGGAATACATTTTTCGTCAAAAATGTTTCGACAATCGAAAAAGTTCATAAAATCAATTTCTTTTGCATTTATTTTATTAATCCATTTTCGATGGAATTCATTTGCCGTCAAAAATTTTCGACGGAATCCATTTTCCGTCAAAAATCTTCTACGGAATCCATTTTCAGTCGAAAAACTTCACAAAATCAATTTCTTTTGCATTTATTTTATTCATCCGTTTTCGACGGAATTTGTTTTCGTCAAAAACTTCACAAAATCAATTTATTTTGCATTTATTTTATTCATCCGTTTTCGACGGAATACATTTTGCGTCAAAAATCTTCGACGGAATACATTTTGCGTCGAAAAACTTGATAAAATCAATTTCTTTTGCATTTATTTTATTCATACATTTTCGACGGAATTCATTTTCCGTCAAAAATCTTCGACGGAATACAATTTTCGTCGAAAAACTTGATAAAATCAATTTCTTTTGCATTTATTATATTCATCCGTTTTCGACGGAATTCATTTTCTGTCAAAAATCTTCGACGGAATCCATTTTCCATCAAAAATCTTCTACGAAATTCATTTTTCGTCGAAAAACTTAGAAAAATCAATTTCTTTTGCATTTATTTTATTAATCCGTTTTCGACGCAATTCTTTTTCCGTCGAAAAACTTCACAAAATCAATTTCTTTTGCATTTATTTTATTCATCCGTTTTCGACGGAATACATTTTCCGTCAAAAATCTTCGACCGAATCCATTTTCCGTCGAAAAACTTCACAAAATGAATTTCTTTTGCGTTTATTTTATTCATCCGTTTTCGATGGAATTCATTTTCCGTCAAAGATCTTCGACGGAATCCATTTTTCGTCAAAAATCTTCACAAAAGCAATTTCTTTTGCATTTATTTTATTCATCCGTTTTCGACGGAATTTGTTTTCCGTCGAAAAACTTCACAAAATCAAATTCTTTTGCATTTATTTTATTCATCCGTTCTCGATGGAATACATTTTAGTCAAAAATGTTAGACGGAATCCATTTTTCATCGAAAAACTTCATAAAATCAATTTCTTATGCATTTATTTTATTCATCCATTTTCGACGGAATCCATTTTCCGTCGAAAAACTTGATAAAATCAATTTCTTTTGCATTTATTTTATTCATCCATTTTCGACGGAATTCTTTTTCCGTCAAAAATCTTCGACGGAATACATTTTTCGTCGAAAAACTTCATAAAATCAATTTCTTTTGCATTTATTTTATTCATCCATTTTCGACGGTATTCGTTTTCCGTCCAAAATCTTCGACGGAATCCATTTTCCGTCGAAAAACTTTATAAAATCAATTTCTTTTGCATTTATTTTATTCATCTGTTTTCGACGGAATTCATTTTCTGTCAAAAATCTTCGACGGAATCCATTTTCCATAAAAAATCTTCTACGAAATCCATTTTCCGTCGAAAAACTTCAAAAAATCAATTTCATTTGCATTTATTTTATTAATCCGTTTTCGACGCAATTCTTTTTCGGTTGAAAAACTTCACAAAATCAATTTCTTTTGCATTTATTTTATTCATCCGTTTTCGACGGAATACATTTTCCGTCAAATTTTTTTCGACCTAATCCATTTTTCGTCGAAAAATTTCACAAAATCAATTTCTTTTGCATTTATTTTATTCATCCATGTTCGATGGAATTTATTTTCCATCAAAAATCTTCGACGGAATCCATTTTCCGTCAAAAATCTTCACAAAATCAATTACTTTTGCATTTATTTTATTCATCCGTTTTCGACGGAATTTGTTTTCGGTCGAAAAACTTCACAAAATCAATTTCTTTTGCATTTATTTTATTCATCCATTTTCGACGGAATACATTTTTCATCAAAAATGTTCGACGGAATCCATTTTTCATCGAAAAACTTCATAAAATCAATTTCTTTTACATTTATTTTATTCATCCATTTTCGACGGAATTCATTTTCTGTTAAAAATCTTCGACGGAATCCATTTTCCGTCGAAAAACTTCACAAAATCAATTTCTTTTGCATTTATTTTATTCATCCATTTTCGACGGAATTCATTTTCCGTCAAAAATCTTCGACGGAATCCATTTTCCGTCGAAAAACTTCACAAAATCAATTTCTTTTGCATTTATTTTATTCATCTGTTTTCGACGGAAATCATTTTCTGTCAAAAATCTTCGACGGAATCCGTTTTCCAACAAAAATCTTCTACGAAATTCATTTTTCGTCGAAAAACTTCAAATCAATTTCTTTTGCATTTATTTTATTAATCCGTTTTCGACCCAATTCTTTTTCCGTCGAAAAACTTCACAAAATCAATTTCTTTTGCATTTATTTTTTTCATTCGTTTTCGACGGAATACATTTTCCGTCAAAAATCTTCGACCGAATCCATTTTCCGTCGAAAAACTTCACAAAATCTATTTCTTTTGCATTTATTTTATTCATCCGTTTTCGATGGAATTCATTTTCCGTCAAAAATCTTCGACGGAATCCATTTTTCGTCAAAAATCTTCACAAAATAAATTTCTTTTGCATTTATTTTAATCATCCGTTTTCGACGGAATTTGTTTTCCGTCGAAAAACTTCACAAAATCAATTTCTTTTGCATTTATTTAATTCATCCGTTCTCGATGGAATACATTTTCGTCAAAAATGTTCGACGGAATCCATTTTTCATCGAAAAACTTCATAAAATCAATTTCTTATGCATTTATTTTATTCATCCATTTTCGACGGAATTCATTTTCCGTCAAAAATCTTCGACGGAATCCATTTTCCGTCGAAAAACTTCACAAAATCAATTTCTTTTGCATTTATTTTTTTCATCCGTTTTCGACGGAATTCATTTTCTGTCAAAAATCTTCGACGGAATCCATTTTCCATCAAAAATCTTCTACGAAATCCATTTTCCGTCGAAAAACTTCAAAAAATCAAATTCTTTTGCATTTATTTTGTAAATCCGTTTTCGACGCAACTCTTTTTCCGTTGAAAAACTTCACAAAATCAATTTCTTTTGCATTTATTTTATTCATCCGTTTTCGACGGAATACATTTTCCGTCAAAAATTTTCGACCTAATCCATTTTCCGTCGAAAAACTTCACAACATCAATTTCTTTTGCATTTATTTTATTCATCCATGTTCGATGGAATTTATTTTCCGTCAAAAATCTTCGACGGAATCCATTTTGCGTCAAAAATCTTCACAAAATCAATTTCTTTTGTATTTATTTTATTCATCCATTTTCGATGGAATTTGTTTTCCGTCGAAAAATTTCACCAAATCAATTTCTTTTGCATTTATTTTATTCATCCGTTTTCGACGGAATACATTTTTCGTCAAAAATGTTCGACGGAATCCATTTTTCATCGAAAAACTTCATAAAATCAATTTCTTTTGCATTTATTTTATTAATCCATTTTCGATGGAATTCATTTGCCGTCAAAAATTTTCGACGGAATCCATTTTCCGTCAAAAATCTTCTACGGAATCCATTTTCAGTCGAAAAACTTCACAAAATCAATTTCTTTTGCATTTATTTTATTCATCCGTTTTCGACGGAATTTGTTTTCGTCAAAAACTTCACAAAATCAATTTATTTTGCATTTATTTTATTCATCCGTTTTCGACGGAATACATTTTGCGTCAAAAATCTTCGACGGAATACATTTTGCGTCGAAAAACTTGATAAAATCAATTTCTTTTGCATTTATTTTATTCATACATTTTCGACGGAATTCATTTTCCGTCAAAAATCTTCGACGGAATACAATTTTCGTCGAAAAACTTGATAAAATCAATTTCTTTTGCATTTATTTTATTCATCCGTTTTCAACGGAATTCATTTTCTGTCAAAAATCTTCGACGGAATCCATTTTCCATCAAAAATCTTCTACGAAATTCATTTTTCGTCGAAAAACTTAGAAAAATCAATTTCTTTTGCATTTATTTTATTAATCCGTTTTCGACGCAATTCTTTTTCCGTCGAAAAACTTCACAAAATCAATTTCTTTTGCATTTATTTTATTCATCCGTTTTCGACGGAATACATTTTCCGTCAAAAATCTTCGACCGAATCCATTTTCCGTCGAAAAACTTCACAAAATGAATTTCTTTTGCGTTTATTTTATTCATCCGTTTTCGATGGAATTCATTTTCCGTCAAAAATCTTCGACGGAATCCATTTTTCGTCAAAAATCTTCACAAAAGCAATTTCTTTTGCATTTATTTTATTCATCCGTTTTCGACGGAATTTGTTTTCCGTCGAAAAACTTCACAAAATCAATTTCTTTTGCATTTATTTTATTCATCCGTTCTCGATGGAATACATTTTAGTCAAAAATGTTAGACGGAATCCATTTTTCATCGAAAAACTTCATAAAATCAATTTCTTATGCATTTATTTTATTCATCCATTTTCGACGGAATACATTTTGCGTCGAAAAACTTGATAAAATCAATTTCTTTTGCATTTATTTTATTCATCCATTTTCGACGGAATTCTTTTTCCGTCAAAAATCTTCGACGGAATACATTTTTCGTCGAAAAACTTCATAAAATCAATTTCTTTTGCATTTATTTTATTCATCCATTTTCGACGGTATTCGTTTTCCGTCCAAAATCTTCGACGGAATCCATTTTCCGTCGAAAAACTTCACAAAATCAATTTCTTTTGCATTTATTTTATTCATCTGTTTTCGACGGAATTCATTTTCTGTCAAAAATCTTCGACGGAATCCATTTTCCATAAAAAATCTTCTACGAAATCCATTTTCCGTCGAAAAACTTCAAAAAATCAATTTCATTTGCATTTATTTTATTAATCCGTTTTCGACGCAATTCTTTTTCGGTTGAAAAACTTCACAAAATCAATTTCTTTTGCATTTATTTTATTCATCCGTTTTCGACGGAATACATTTTCCGTCAAATTTTTTTCGACCTAATCCATTTTTCGTCGAAAAATTTCACAAAATCAATTTCTTTTGCATTTATTTTATTCATCCATGTTCGATGGAATTTATTTTCCATCAAAAATCTTCGACGGAATCCATTTTCCGTCAAAAATCTTCACAAAATCAATTACTTTTGCATTTATTTTATTCATCCGTTTTCGACGGAATTTGTTTTCGGTCGAAAAACTTCACAAAATCAATTTCTTTTGCATTTATTTTATTCATCCATTTTCGACGGAATACATTTTTCATCAAAAATGTTCGACGGAATCCATTTTTCATCGAAAAACTTCATAAAATCAATTTCTTTTACATTTATTTTATTCATCCATTTTCGACGGAATTCATTTTCTGTTAAAAATCTTCGACGGAATCCATTTTCCGTCGAAAAACTTCACAAAATCAATTTCTTTTGCATTTATTTTATTCATCCATTTTCGACGGAATTCATTTTCCGTCAAAAATCTTCGACGGAATCCATTTTCCGTCGAAAAACTTCACAAAATCAATTTCTTTTGCATTTATTTTATTCATCCGTTTTCGACGGAATTCATTTTCCATCAAAAATCTTCGACGGAATCCATTTTCCATCAAAAATATTCTAGGGAATCCATTTTCCGTCGAAATACTTCAAAAAATCAATTTCTTTTGCATTTATTTTATTAATCCGTTTTTGACCCAATTCTTTTTCCGTCGAAAAACTTCACAAAATCAATTTCTTTTGCATTTATTTTTTTCATTCGTTTTCGACGGAATACATTTTCCGTCAAAAATCTTCGACCGAATCCATTTTCCGTCGAAAAACTTCACAAAATCTATTTCTTTTGCATTTATTTTATTCATCCGTTTTCGATGGAATTCATTTTCTGTCAAAAATCTTCGACGGAATCCATTTTCCGTCGAAAAACTTCACAAAATCAATTTCTTTTGCATTTATTTTATTCATCTGTTTTCGACGGAAATCATTTTCTGTCAAAAAATCCGTCCAAAAACTTCAAAAAATCAATTTCTTTTGCATTTATTTTATTAATCCGTTTTCGACCCAATTCTTTTTCCGTCGAAAAACTTCACAAAATCAATTTCTTTTGCATTTATTTTATTCATTCGTTTTCGACGGAATACATTTTCCGTCAAAAATCTTCGACCGAATCCATTTTCCGTCGAAAAACTTCACAAAATCTATTTCTTTTGCATTTATTTTTTTCATGCGTTTTCGATGGAATCCATTTTCGAAAAACTTCACAAAATCAATTTCTTTTGCATTTATTTTATTCATCTGTTTTCGACGGAATCATTTTCATTTTCGACGGAATCGTCAAAAAACTTCACAAAATAAATTTCTTTTGCATTTATTTTAATCATCCGTTTTCGACGGAATTTGTTTTCCGTCGAAAAACTTCACAAAATCAATTTCTTTTGCATTTATTTAATTCATCCGTTCTCGATGGAATACATTTTCGTCAAAAATGTTCGACGGAATCCATTTTTCATCGAAAAACTTCATAAAATCAATTTCTTATGCATTTATTTTATTCATCCATTTTCGACGGAATTCATTTTCCGTCAAAAATCTTCGACGGAATCCATTTTCCGTCGAAAAACTTCACAAAATCAATTTCTTTTGCATTTATTTTATTCATCCGTTTTCGACGGAATTCATTTTCTGTCAAAAATCTTCGATGGAATCCATTTTCCATCAAAAATCTTCTACGAAATCCATTTTCCGTCGAAAAACTTCAAAAAATCAAATTCTTTTGCATTTATTTTGTTAATCCGTTTTCGACGCAATTCTTTTTCCGTTGAAAAACTTCACAAAATCAATTTCTTTTGCATTTATTTTATTCATCCGTTTTCGACGGAATACATTTTCCGTCAAAAATTTTCGACCTAATCCATTTTCCGTCGAAAAACTTCACAACATCAATTTCTTTTGCATTTATTTTATTCATCCATGTTCGATGGAATTTATTTTCCGTCAAAAATCTTCGACGGAATCCATTTTCCGTCAAAAATCTTCACAAAATCAATTTCTTTTGCATTTATTTTATTCATCCATTTTCGATGGAATTTGTTTTCCGTCGAAAAACTTCACCAAATCAATTTCTTTTGCATTTATTTTATTCATCCGTTTTCGACGGAATACATTTTGCGTCAAAAATGTTCGACGGAATCCATTTTTCATCGAAAAACTTCATAAAATCAATTTCTTTTGCATTTATTTTATTAATCCATTTTCGATGGAATTCATTTGCCGTCAAAAATTTTCGACGGAATCCATTTTCCGTCAAAAATCTTCACAAAATCAATCCATTTTTTTATTCATCCGTTTTCGAAATTTTCTTTTGTTTTCGTCAAAAACTTCACAAAATCAATTTATTTTGCATTTATTTTATTCATCCGTTTTCGACGGAATACATTTTGCGTCAAAAATCTTCGACGGAATACATTTTGCGTCGAAAAACTTGATAAAATCAATTTCTTTTGCATTTATTTTATTCATACATTTTCGACGGAATTCATTTTCCGTCAAAAATCTTCGACGGAATACAATTTTCGTCGAAAAACTTGATAAAATCAATTTCTTTTGCATTTATTATATTCATCCGTTTTCGACGGAATTCATTTTCTGTCAAAAATCTTCGACGGAATCCATTTTCCATCAAAAATCTTCTACGAAATTCATTTTTCGTCGAAAAACTTAGAAAAATCAATTTCTTTTGCATTTATTTTATTAATCCGTTTTCGACGCAATTCTTTTTCCGTCGAAAAACTTCACAAAATCAATTTCTTTTGCATTTATTTTATTCATCCGTTTTCATTTTCCGTCAAAAATCTTCGACCGAATACATTTTCCGTCAAAAAACTTTTCCGTCGAAAAACACAAAATGAATTTCTTTTGCGTTTATTTTATTCATCCGTTTTCGATGGAATTCATTTTCCGTCAAAAATCTTCGACGGAATCCATTTTTCGTCAAAAATCTTCACAAAAGCAATTTCTTTTGCATTTATTTTATTCATCCGTTTTCGACGGAATTTGTTTTCCGTCGAAAAACTTCACAAAATCAATTTCTTTTGCATTTATTTTATTCATCCGTTCTCGATGGAATACATTTTCGTCAAAAATGTTCGACGGAATCCATTTTTCATCGAAAAACTTCATAAAATCAATTTCTTATGCATTTATTTTATTCATCCATTTTCGACGGAATCCATTTTCCGTCAAAAAACTTGATAAAATCAATTTCTTTTGCATTTATTTTATTCATCCATTTTCGACGGAATTCTTTTTCCGTCAAAAATCTTCGACGGAATACATTTTTCGTCGAAAAACTTCATAAAATCAATTTCTTTTGCATTTATTTTATTCATCCATTTTCGACGGTATTCGTTTTCCGTCCAAAATCTTCGACGGAATCCATTTTCCGTCGAAAAACTTCACAAAATCAATTTCTTTTGCATTTATTTTATTCATCTGTTTTCGACGGAATTCATTTTCTGTCAAAAATCTTCGACGGAATCCATTTTCCATAAAAAATCTTCTACGAAATCCATTTACCGTCGAAAAACTTCAAAAAATCAATTTCTTTTGCATTTATTTTATTAATCCGTTTTCGACGCAATTCTTTATCCGTTGAAAAACTTCACAAAATCAATTTCTTTTGCATTTATTTTATTCATCCGTTTTCGACGGAATACATTTTCCGTCAAAAATTTTTCGACCTAATCCATTTTTCGTCGAAAAACTTCACAAAATCAATTTCTTTTGCATTTATTTTATTCATCCATGTTCGATGGAATTTATTTTCCATCAAAAATCTTCGACGGAATCCATTTTCCGTCAAAAATCTTCACAAAATCAATTTCTTTTGCATTTATTTTATTCATCCGTTTTCGACGGAATTTGTTTTCGGTCGAAAAACTTCACAAAATCAATTTCTTTTGCATTTATTTTATTCATCCGTTTTCGACGGAATACATTTTTCATCAAAAATGTTCGACGGAATCCATTTTTCATCGAAAAACTTCATAAAATCAATTTCTTTTACATTTATTTTATTCATCCATTTTCGACGGAATTCATTTTCGTTCAAAAATCTTCGACGGGATCCTTTTTCCGTCGAAAAACTTCACAAAATCAATTTCTTTTGCATTTATTTTATTAATCCGTTTTCGACGGAATACATTTTTCGTCGAAAAACTTGATAAAATCAATTTCTTTTGCATTTATTTTATTCATCCATTTTCGACGGAATTCATTTTCCATCAAAAATCTTCGACGGAATCCATTTTCCATCAAAAATCTTCTAGGGAATCCATTTTCCGTCGAAATACTTCAAAAAATCAATTTCTTTTACATTTATTTTATTAATCCGTTTTCGACGAAATTCTTTTTCCGTCGAAAAACTTCACAAAATCAAATTCTTTTGCATTTATTTTATTCATCCGTTTTCGACGGAATACATTTTTCATCAAAAATCTTCGACGGAATCCATTTTTTGTCGAAAAACTTCATAAAATCAGTTTCTTTTGCATTTATTTTATTCATCTGTTTTTGACGGAATTTGTTTTCCGTCGAAAAACTTCACAAAATCAATTTCTTTTGCATTTATTTTATTCATCCGTTTTCGACGGAATACATTTTTCGTCAAAAATGTTCGACGGAATCCATTTTTCATCGAAAAACTTCATAAAATCAATTTCTTTTGCATTTATTTTATTCATCCGTTTTTGACGGAATTTGTTTTTCGTCGAAAAACTTCAGAAAATCAATTTCTTTTGCATTTATTTTATTAATCCATTTTCGATGGAATTCATTTGCCGTCAAAAATTTTCGACGGAATCCATTTTCCGACAAAAATCTTCTACGGAATCCATTTTCAGTCGAAAAACTTCAAAAAATCAATTTCTTTTGCATTTATTTTATTCATCCGTTTTCGACGGAATTTGTTTTCCGTCGAAAAACTTCACAAAATCAATTTATTTTGCATTTATTTTATTCATCCGTTTTCGACGAAATACATTTTGCGTCGAAAAACTTGATAAAATCAATTTCTTTTGCATTTATTTTATTCATCCATTTTCGACGGAATTCATTTTCTGTCAAAAATCTTCGACGGAATCCATTTTCCATCAAAAATCTTCTACGAAATTCATTTTTCGTCGAAAAACTTCAAAAAATCAATTTCTTTTGCATTTATTTTATTAATCCGTTTTCGACCCAATTCTTTTTCCGTCGAAAAACTTCACAAAATCAATTTCTTTTGCATTTATTTTATTCATCCGTTTTCGACGGAATAAATTTTCCGTCAAAAATCTTCGACCGAATCCATTTTCCGTCGAAAAACTTCACAAAATCTATTTCTTTTGCATTTATTTTATTCATCCATTTTCGACCGAATTCATTTTACGTCAAAAATCTTCGACGGAATCCATTTTTCGTCAAAAATCTTCACAAAAACAAT
The DNA here is from genome assembly GCA_032173675.1 of Gastrolobium villosum. Classification (NCBI taxonomy): domain Eukaryota; kingdom Viridiplantae; phylum Streptophyta; class Magnoliopsida; order Fabales; family Fabaceae; genus Gastrolobium; species Gastrolobium villosum. Next base: position 57,731 of record JAVKPL010013301.1, on the reverse strand, counting down.
TTCTTTTGCATTTATTTTATTCATCCGTTTTCGACGGAATTTGTTTTCCGTCGAAAAACTTCACAAAATCAATTTCTTTTGCATTTATTTAATTCATCCGTTCTCGACGGAATACATTTTTCGTCAAAAATGTTCGACGGAATCCATTTTTCATCGAAAAACTTCATAAAATCAATTTCTTTTGCATTTATTTTATTCATCCGTTTTTTACGGAATTTGTTTTTCATCGAAAAACTTCAGAAAATCAATTTCTTTTGCATTTATTTTATTAATCCATTTTCGATGGAATTCATTTGCCGTCAAAAATTTTCGACGGAATCCATTTTCCGTCAAAAATCTTCTACGGAATCCATTTTCAGTCGAAAAACTTCACAAAATCAATTTCTTTTGCATTTATTTTATTCATCCGTTTTCGACGGAATTTGTTTTCGTCAAAAACTTCACAAAATCAATTTATTTTGCATTTATTTTATTCATCCATTTTCGACGGAATACATTTTGCGTCAAAAATCTTCGACGGAATACATTTTGCGTCGAAAAACTTGATAAAATCAATTTCTTTTGCATTTATTTTATTCATACATTTTCGACGGAATTCATTTTCCGTCAAAAATCTTCGACGGAATACAATTTTCGTCGAAAAACTTGATAAAATCAATTTCTTTTGCATTTATTATATTCATCCGTTTTCGACGGAATTCATTTTCTGTCAAAAATCTTCGACGGAATCCATTTTCCATCAAAAATCTTCTACGAAATTCATTTTTCGTCGAAAAACTTAGAAAAATCAATTTCTTTTGCATTTATTTTATTAATCCATTTTCGACGCAATTCTTTTTCCGTCAAAAAACTTCACAAAATCAATTTCTTTTGCATTTATTTTATTCATCCGTTTTCGATGGAATTCATTTTCCGTCAAAGATCTTCGACGGAATCCATTTTTCGTCAAAAATCTTCACAAAAGCAATTTCTTTTGCATTTATTTTATTCATCCGTTTTCGACGGAATTTGTTTTCCGTCGAAAAACTTCACAAAATCAATTTCTTTTGCATTTATTTTATTCATCCGTTCTCGATGGAATACATTTTCGTCAAAAATGTTCGACGGAATCCATTTTTCATCGAAAAACTTCATAAAATCAATTTCTTATGCATTTATTTTATTCATCCATTTTCGACGGAATCCATTTTCCGTCAAAAAACTTGATAAAATCAATTTCTTTTGCATTTATTTTATTCATCCATTTTCGACGGAATTCTTTTTCCGTCAAAAATCTTCGACGGAATACATTTTTCGTCGAAAAACTTCATAAAATCAATTTCTTTTGCATTTATTTTATTCATCCATTTTCGACGGTATTCGTTTTCCGTCCAAAATCTTCGACGGAATCCATTTTCCGTCGAAAAACTTCACAAAATCAATTTCTTTTGCATTTATTTTATTCATCTGTTTTCGACGGAATTCATTTTCTGTCAAAAATCTTCGACGGAATCCATTTTCCATAAAAAATCTTCTACGAAATCCATTTTCCGTCGAAAAACTTCAAAAAATCAATTTCTTTTGCATTTATTTTATTAATCCGTTTTCGACGCAATTCTTTATCCGTTGAAAAACTTCACAAAATCAATTTCTTTTGCATTTATTTTATTCATCCGTTTTCGACGGAATACATTTTCCGTCAAAAATTTTTCGACCTAATCCATTTTTCGTCGAAAAACTTCACAAAATCAATTTCTTTTGCATTTATTTTATTCATCCATGTTCGATGGAATTTATTTTCCATCAAAAATCTTCGACGGAATCCATTTTCCGTCAAAAATCTTCACAAAATCAATTTCTTTTGCATTTATTTTATTCATCCGTTTTCGACGGAATTTGTTTTCGGTCGAAAAACTTCACAAAATCAATTTCTTTTGCATTTATTTTATTCATCCGTTTTCGACGGAATACATTTTTCATCAAAAATGTTCGACGGAATCCATTTTTCATCGAAAAACTTCATAAAATCAATTTCTTTTACATTTATTTTATTCATCCATTTTCGACGGAATTCATTTTCGTTCAAAAATCTTCGACGGGATCCTTTTTCCGTCGAAAAACTTCACAAAATCAATTTCTTTTGCATTTATTTTATTAATCCGTTTTCGACGGAATACATTTTTCGTCGAAAAACTTGATAAAATCAATTTCTTTTGCATTTATTTTATTCATCCATTTTCGACGGAATTCATTTTCCATCAAAAATCTTCGACGGAATCCATTTTCCATCAAAAATCTTCTAGGGAATCCATTTTCCGTCGAAATACTTCAAAAAATCAATTTCTTTTACATTTATTTTATTAATCCGTTTTCGACGAAATTCTTTTTCCGTCGAAAAACTTCACAAAATCAAATTCTTTTGCATTTATTTTATTCATCCGTTTTCGACGGAATACATTTTTCATCAAAAATCTTCGACGGAATCCATTTTTTGTCGAAAAACTTCATAAAATCAGTTTCTTTTGCATTTATTTTATTCATCTGTTTTTGACGGAATTTGTTTTCCGTCGAAAAACTTCACAAAATCAATTTCTTTTGCATTTATTTTATTCATCCGTTTTCGACGGAATACATTTTTCGTCAAAAATGTTCGACGGAATCCATTTTTCATCGAAAAACTTCATAAAATCAATTTCTTTTGCATTTATTTTATTCATCCGTTTTTGACGGAATTTGTTTTTCGTCGAAAAACTTCAGAAAATCAATTTCTTTTGCATTTATTTTATTAATCCATTTTCGATGGAATTCATTTGCCGTCAAAAATTTTCGACGGAATCCATTTTCCGACAAAAATCTTCTACGGAATCCATTTTCAGTCGAAAAACTTCAAAAAATCAATTTCTTTTGCATTTATTTTATTCATCCGTTTTCGACGGAATTTGTTTTCCGTCGAAAAACTTCACAAAATCAATTTATTTTGCATTTATTTTATTCATCCGTTTTCGACGAAATACATTTTGCGTCGAAAAACTTGATAAAATCAATTTCTTTTGCATTTATTTTATTCATCCATTTTCGACGGAATTCATTTTCTGTCAAAAATCTTCGACGGAATCCATTTTCCATCAAAAATCTTCTACGAAATTCATTTTTCGTCGAAAAACTTCAAAAAATCAATTTCTTTTGCATTTATTTTATTAATCCGTTTTCGACCCAATTCTTTTTCCGTCGAAAAACTTCACAAAATCAATTTCTTTTGCATTTATTTTATTCATCCGTTTTCGACGGAATAAATTTTCCGTCAAAAATCTTCGACCGAATCCATTTTCCGTCGAAAAACTTCACAAAATCTATTTCTTTTGCATTTATTTTATTCATCCGTTTTCGATGGAATTCATTTTCCGTCAAAAATCTTCGACGGAATCCATTTTTCGTCAAAAATCTTCACAAAAACAATTTCTTTTGCATTTATTTTATTCATCCGTTTTCGACGGAATTTGTTTTCCGTCGAAAAACTTCACAAAATCAATTTCTTTTGCATTTATTTAATTCATCCGTTCTCGACGGAATACATTTTTCGTCAAAAATGTTCGACGGAATCCATTTTTCATCGAAAAACTTCATAAAATCAATTTCTTTTGCATTTATTTTATTCATCCGTTTTTTACGGAATTTGTTTTTCATCGAAAAACTTCAGAAAATCAATTTCTTTTGCATTTATTTTATTAATCCGTTTTCGATGGAATTCATTTGCCGTCAAAAATTTTCGACGGAATCCATTTTCCGTCAAAAATCTTCTACGGAATCCATTTTCAGTCGAAAAACTTCACAAAATCAATTTCTTTTGCATTTATTTTATTCATCCGTTTTCGACGGAATTTGTTTTCGTCAAAAACTTCACAAAATCAATTTATTTTGCATTTATTTTATTCATCCGTTTTCGACGGAATACATTTTGCGTCAAAAATCTTCGACGGAATACATTTTGCGTCGAAAAACTTGATAAAATCAATTTCTTTTGCATTTATTTTATTCATACATTTTCGACGGAATTCATTTTCCGTCAAAAATCTTCGACGGAATACAATTTTCGTCGAAAAACTTGATAAAATCAATTTCTTTTGCATTTATTATATTCATCCGTTTTCGACGGAATTCATTTTCTGTCAAAAATCTTCGACGGAATCCATTTTCCATCAAAAATCTTCTACGAAATTCATTTTTCGTCGAAAAACTTAGAAAAATCAATTTCTTTTGCATTTATTTTATTAATCCGTTTTCGACGCAATTCTTTTTCCGTCGAAAAACTTCACAAAATCAATTTCTTTTGCATTTATTTTATTCATCCGTTTTCGACGGAATACATTTTCCGTCAAAAATCTTCGACCGAATCAATTTTCCGTCGAAAAACTTCACAAAATCAATTTCTTTTGCATTTATTTTATTCATCCGTTTTCGATGGAATTCATTTTCCGTCAAAAATCTTCGACGGAATCCATTTTTCGTCAAAAATCTTCACAAAAGCAATTTCTTTTGCATTTATTTTATTCATCCGTTTTCGACGGAATTTGTTTTCCGTCGAAAAACTTCACAAAATCAATTTCTTTTGCATTTATTTTATTCATCCGTTCTCGATGGAATACATTTTCGTCAAAAATGTTCGACGGAATCCATTTTTCATCGAAAAACTTCATAAAATCAATTTCTTATGCATTTATTTTATTCATCCATTTTCGATGGAATTCATTTTCCGGCAAAAATCTTCGACGGAATCCATTTTTCGTCAAAAATCTTCACAAAAACAATTTCTTTTGCATTTATTTTATTCATCCGTTTTCGACGGAATTTGTTTTCCGTCGAAAAACTTCACAAAATCAATTTCTTTTGCATTTATTTAATTCATCCGTTCTCGACGGAATACATTTTTCGTCAAAAATGTTCGACGGAATCCATTTTTCATCGAAAAACTTCATAAAATCAATTTCTTTTGCATTTATTTTATTCATCCGTTTTTTACGGAATTTGTTTTTCATCGAAAAACTTCAGAAAATCAATTTCTTTTGCATTTATTTTATTAATCCATTTTCGATGGAATTCATTTGCCGTCAAAAATTTTCGACGGAATCCATTTTCCGTCAAAAATCTTCTACGGAATCCATTTTCAGTCGAAAAACTTCACAAAATCAATTTCTTTTGCATTTATTTTATTCATCCGTTTTCGACGGAATTTGTTTTCGTCAAAAACTTCACAAAATCAATTTATTTTGCATTTATTTTATTCATCCATTTTCGACGGAATACATTTTGCGTCAAAAATCTTCGACGGAATACATTTTGCGTCGAAAAACTTGATAAAATCAATTTCTTTTGCATTTATTTTATTCATATATTTTCGACGGAATTCATTTTCCGTCAAAAATCTTCGACGGAATACAATTTTCGTCGAAAAACTTGATAAAATCAATTTCTTTTGCATTTATTATATTCATCCGTTTTCGACGGAATTCATTTTCTGTCAAAAATCTTCGACGGAATCCATTTTCCATCAAAAATCTTCTACGAAATTCATTTTTCGTCGAAAAACTTAGAAAAATCAATTTCTTTTGCATTTATTTTATTAATCCGTTTTCGACGCAATTCTTTTTCCGTCGAAAAACTTCACAAAATCAATTTCTTTTGCATTTATTTTATTCATCCGTTTTCGACGGAATACATTTTCCGTCAAAAATCTTCGACCGAATCAATTTTCCGTCGAAAAACTTCACAAAATGAATTTCTTTTGCATTTATTTTATTCATCCGTTTTCGATGGAATTCATTTTCCGTCAAAAATCTTCGACGGAATCCATTTTTCGTCAAAAATCTTCACAAAAGCAATTTCTTTTGCATTTATTTTATTCATCCGTTTTCGACGGAATTTGTTTTCCGTCGAAAAACTTCACAAAATCAATTTCTTTTGCATTTATTTTATTCATCCGTTCTCGATGGAATACATTTTCGTCAAAAATGTTCGACGGAATCCATTTTTCATAGAAAAACTTCATAAAATCAATTTCTTATGCATTTATTTTATTCATCCATTTTCGACGGAATCCTTTTTCCATCTAAAAATTTCACAATATCAATTTCTTTTGCATTTATTATATTCATCCGTTTTCGACGGAATTCATTTTCCATCAAAAATCTTTTTACGAAATCCATTTTCCATCAAAAATCTTCTACGAAATTCATTTTTCGTCGAAAAACTTAGAAAAATCAATTTCTTTTGCATTTATTTTATTAATCCGTTTTCGACGCAATTCTTTTTCCGTCGAAAAACTTCACAAAATCAATTTCTTTTGCATTTATTTTATTCATCCGTTTTCGACGGAATACATTTTCCGTCAAAAATCTTCGACCGAATCAATTTTCCGTCGAAAAACTTCACAAAATGAATTTCTTTTGACTTTATTTTTTTCATCCGTTTTCGATGGAATTCATTTTCCGTCAAAAATCTTCGACGGAATCCATTTTTCGTCAAAAATCTTCACAAAAGCAATTTCTTTTGCATTTATTTTATTCATCCGTTTTCGACGGAATTTGTTTTCCGTCGAAAAACTTCACAAAATCAATTTCTTTTGCATTTATTTTATTCATCCGTTCTCGATGGAATACATTTTCGTCAAAAATGTTCGACGGAATCCATTTTTCATCGAAAAACTTCATAAAATCAATTTCTTATGCATTTATTTTATTCATCCATTTTCGACGGAATTCATTTTCCGTCAAAAATCTTCGACGGAATCCATTTTCCGTCGAAAAACTTCACAAAATCAATTTCTTTTGCATTTATTTTATTCATCCGTTTTCGACGGAATTCATTTTCTGTCAAAAATCTTCGACGGAATCCATTTTCCATCAAAAATCTTCTACGAAATCCATTTTCCGTCGAAAAACTTAAAAAAATCAATTTCTTTTGCATTTATTTTGTTAAATCCGTTTTCGACGCAATTCTTTTTCCGTGGAAAAACTTCACAAAATCAATTTCTTTTGCATTTATTTTATTCATCCGTTTTCGACGGAATACATTTTCCGTCAAAAAATTTCGACCTAATCCATTTTCCGTCGAAAAACTTCACAAAATCAATTTCTTTTGCATTTATTTTATTCATCCATGTTCGATGGAATTTATTTTCCGTCAAAAATCTTCGACGGAATCCATTTTCCGTCAAAAATCTTCACAAAATCAATTTCTTTTGCATTTATTTTATTCATCCGTTTTCGACGAAATTTGTTTTCCGTCGAAAAACTTCACAAAATCAATTTCTTTTGCATTTATTTTATTCATCCGTTTTCGACGGAATACATTTTTCGTCAAAAATGTTCGACGGAATCCATTTTTCATCGAAAAACTTCATAAAATCAATTTCTTTTGCATTTATTTTATTCATCCGTTTTTTACGGAATTTGTTTTTCGTCGAAAAACTTCAGAAAATCAATTTCTTTTGCATTTATTTTATTAATCGGTTTTCGATGGAATTCATATGCCGTCAAAAATTTTCGACGGAATCCATTTTCCGTCAAAAATCTTCTACGGAATCCATTTTCATGCGAAAAACTTCACAAAATCAATTTCTTTTGCATTTATTTTATTCATCCGTTTTCGACGGAATTTGTTTTCGTCAAAAACTTCATCTGAATACATTTTTCGTCGAAAAACTTAATAAAATCAATTTCTTTTGCATTTATTTTATTCATCCATTTTCGACGGTATTCGGTTTCCGTCCAAAATCTTCGACGGAATCCATTTTCCGTCGAAAAACTTCACAAAATCAATTTCTTTTGCATTTATTTTATTCATCCGTTTTCGACGGAATTCATTTTCTGTCAAAAATCTTCGACGGAATCCATTTTCCATCAAAAATCTTCTACGAAATCCATTTTCCGTCGAAAAACTTCGAAAAATCAATTTCTTTTGCATTTATTTTATTAATCCGTTTTCGACGCAATTCTTTTTCCGTTGAAAAACTTCACAAAATCAATTTCTTTTGCATTTATTTTATTCATCCGTTTTCGACGTAATACATTTTCCGTCAAAAAAATTTCGACCTAATCCATTTTCCGTCGAAAAACTTCACAAAATCAATTTCTTTTGCATTTATTTTATTCATCCATGTTCGATGGAATTTATTTTCCGTCAAAAATCTTCGACGGAATCCATTTTCCGTCAAAAATCTTCACAAAATCAATTTCTTTTGCATTTATTTTATTCATCCGTTTTCGACGGAATTTGTTTTCCGTCGAAAAACTTCACAAAATCAATTTCTTTTGCATTTATTTTATTCATCCGTTTTCGACGGAATACATATTTCGTCAAAAATGTTCGACGGAATCCATTTTTCATCGAAAAACTTCATAAAATCAATTTCTTTTACATTTATTAATTCATCCATTTTCGACGGAATTCATTTTCCTTCAAAAATCTTCGACGGAATCCTTTTTCCGTCGAAAAACTTCACAAAATCAATTTCTTTTGCATTTAATTTATTCATCCATTTTCGACGGAATTCATTTTCCGTCAAAAATCTTCGACGGAATCCATTTTCCGTCGAAAAACTTCACAAAATCAATTTCTTTTGCATTGATTTTATTCATCCGTTTTCGACGGAATTCATTTTCCATCAAAAATCTTCGACGGAATCCATTTTCCATCAAAAATCTTCTAGGGAATCCATTTTCCGTCGAAATACTTCAAAAAATCAATTTCTTTTGCATTTATTTTATTAATCCGTTTTCGACGAAATTATTTTTCCGTCGAAAAACTTCACAAAATCAAATTCTTTTGCATTTATTTTATTCATCCGTTTTCGACGGAATACATTTTTCATCAAAAATCTTCGACGGAATCCATTTTTTGTCGAAAAACTTCATAAAATCAATTTCTTTTGCATTTATTTTATTCATCCGTTTTTGACGGAATTTGTTTTCCGTCGAAAAACTTCACAAAATCAATTTCTTTTGCATTTATTTTATTCATCCATTTTCGACGGAATACATTTTTCGTCAAAAATGTTCGACGGAATCCATTTTTCATCGAAAAACTTCATAAAATCAATTTCTTTTGCATTTATTTTATTCATCCGTTTTTGACGGAATTTGTTTTTCGTCGAAAAACTTCAGAAAATCAATTTCTTTTGCATTTATTTTATTAATCCATTTTCGATGGAATTCATTTGCCGTCAAAAATTTTCGACGGAATCCATTTTCCGACAAAAATCTTCTACGGAATCCATTTTCAGTCGAAAAACTTCACAAAATCAATTTCTTTTGCATTTATTTTATTCATCTGTTTTCGACGGAATTTGTTTTCAATCAAAAACTTCACAAAAACATCAAGGAGTGATCTTTGGTTGAGAGCAGCCATGATCATAGCATTTTGAGGTCCAAGTGGTGACATTTGGGGAGAAAGAACAACCTTTGTGGTGCTATTTTCGTGCAACTTGTTAAGGTAGATTTTTGGAGCTGTTTGGTGAGCTCCAAGAGCCTTCTTGCTGAGTTTTAAGCTTGGTAAGTGTTACCTACCTTTGATCAAGAGTTTAATGGGTTAAATTTGGAGTCTTGGCAAGTTTAATAAGTCAAACAAGTAACGAACTAATGTATGAACATAGAACAGAGTCAAAATGCATGCTTTAACGTTTTAAATAGTTAAAAGATGAACCTTTGGATGATATCTTCGTGAAAATGCAGAACTACATTCTGTCGCGAAATATCCGGATATGATATCCGGATATTAATATCCGGATATGAGGTTCTGGATATCCGGATATGGGATATCCGGATATGACCCCGACATATATCTGGATATTCTGGGATTTCGAAGAACAGTAGCTGCACTGTTCATACAAAAGGCTAATGCGGGTTTGTGGACCCTAGACTGATGAAGTTGAACTTCTGTAATAACTAAACTAAGCCAGAATTAAGGGATTAAGGGCTTGTGGCTTTGTGGAAAGCCTTAAGACGTAAAATGTAAAAGAAAAACGTAGTCTTTATGTTTATGCTTATGAGCAACGTGATTGATATAATTATTGCTCTAAATCAGATTGTGATTCTGTTGTGTTTGGACCTTGAGCTGTGAGGACTCTTGGCTTTGGATTGTTAGCTTGCAAGGTAAGCTTTTGTGTCCTCGGCTTTGCCATTGTTTGGTTCCACCATTGCCTATAGGGGGTGGTTTATATGTATGATGTGTTTTCATGTACTCTTTACGAAATCCTAATGAGCTGTTAAGTGCAATCTCTTATAATATGTATGTGGTGTTACGCCACAGGAGGCCAAGGGGTGGTCCTGTGGGCGAGTACAACAAGGGCTAGTACTGTGTGGGTTTAGATGGATTCTCGTACTTCTCTGATCAGTAGAATTGTTATAACACACATGACATGATTATCTGCTGCATTGCACTATTTTGGAACTTATATTGAATAAATGCTTTTGAACTTATATTGCACATGTAAGTGAGCTTGGGGTGGAAGATCCTTGAGGACCCCTTGTCTTATTGAGATTTCTTGTTTTGAGATCTCACCCCACGTTTGGGGACGCTTATTTCAGGTTCAGGTAATTTGGGGGCTGATGCCTCTGGCGGCAGGAGGCCAGAGCGTAGTTGATTATATACTGTTGTATGCTGACATGACTGGATATTGGATGTTGTTTATGTTTTCTGTCATTATTATGATATTTGAGTTGAGACTGTTGTTGGGGCTTTGTTGCCTTATTTGGTGAGCATGGGGATTATTCATGCCACATTGACTTGCCTTTATGTTTTCAGACGATAGTTGTATAATGTATCATGATATTGTCTGGACTACGTGTTGTAGATCCGTGACCTTAGATACTCACTTTATATTTATATTATGAGGTATTTCAGTTAGATGTCTTGCAATTTACATACAGGTAATGCTTTTTGAAAATGAATTAAGTAATTCAACTTGGTAAAGATAATGACGTCATAATTGAAAAGAAAAAGATATTCCACAATTTTTAATTAAGCGTGGCTTAATACTATGACATGTTAACAAACCGGGTTAACACAGGGTGTTACAATACTCCTCTGAGATCCCACACTATTGATGACATTAAGGAGGTCAGTTAATTCTGTTATATGGTAAGTCCAAACGGAATAACCAGATACTCATAGTGATCGTATCTCGAACGAAATGCGGTCTTCGGGACATCCTCCGTCTTCACCCGGATCTGATGGTATCGGGACCGGAGATCAATCTTCGAATAGACACAAGCACCCTTAAGCTGATCTAACAGATCATCAATCTGTGGAAGGGGATACTTGTTCTTGATTGTCACCTTGTTCAATTGTCTGTAGTCGGTGCACAATCGCATGGTCCCATCTTTCTTCTTCACAAATATGACCGGTGCTCCCTATAGAGACACGCTCGGCCAAATGAAACCTTTCCCTGAAAGGTCCTCAATATGCTTCTTCAGCTCCGCCAACTCCGGTGGCGACATCCAATTTGGAGCCAAAGAAATAGGCCCCACACCAGGCAACAGATCAATGGAGAACTCTATCTCCCGCTGTGGTGGAAACTCAGGAAACACCTCAAGGAATTCCCCCACCACAGGAATGCCAGTGAGATCCTCCTGTGTCCCACTCACCAAACCTTCCAACATGACATAGCTAAATGCCCCTACTCTCAAGGCCCTCCTAGCCCGCAGGACTAAAATGAACAACGAGGAACTGGCTGTGGACCCACACGGAGACATCACCACTTTCTTGGCACAATAGCCAATCAATGCACAGTTTCTGGACAACCAATCCATGCCCAGAATAATCTCAAGGTTGGCCATCGGCAATCCTATCAGATCCACCGAGAAGTCACGACCATCCCATTGAAACGCCACATCGCGATGAACAGTGGAAGAATCACACCTTTCTCCTGTGGCGGTGGTCACCCGCAATGGTGGAGAAAGCACAGACATAGGCAACTCAAGCCCTACAGCAATCGGGGTAGCAATAAAGGAATGCGTAGCCCTAGAGTCAAACAAAAAATCAACAAAAGATCCAACAACTGTTATAGTACCTCTCACAAGGTTCGGAGCCCGGTCCGACTGCTGACGATCCAAGGTATAAACTCGCCCCGATCTGAAGTAGAACTGCCCGAACTGCAGCAGCTCCCCCCGTCGACGATGGACAATCTCTAGCATAGTGGCCCTCCTTGCCACATTGGAAACAAATAGTCTGGCCGGCGGCACACGACCCCAAATGAGTCCTCCCTCATCCTGTACATCTCGGAGGCGGAGGCCTCGCTGCACTCCCCTGCGTAGAGGTCCTCTTGAATTGGCCAGGCGCCTGCCTAGCAGCCAACTGCTTTCCCTTTCCCTTTCCAGCAAACTTCCCGTCTTTCCAGGAAGTGGAACCACCCGTTCCCTTCGTCTCGTCAACCTTGGCTCGCTTGGCCTTACTTGTAATGCAGACATCCTCTATGTCCTTACATTGCTATACCAGTGTACCAAAGTCTCTGGAGGCAGCTCCAGCAATGTGATATGCAATCACCTCACTAAGTCCCCTACGGAACTTAGCAGCCAAGAAGGTCAGAGTAGGCATCACCATCCAAAAATGCGCAAACTTTACCAGCTTATTAAAGTTGGCCAGGTACTCGTCCACAGACATCGAGCCTTGTACCAACCTGTCAAACTCCCCCTGCTTCCTCTCCTGCTCATCCAAAGGGAAGTATCTACCAAGGAAGCAATCCTCAAAGAATGGCCATGTCATCACATGACCCTGCGTCTCAAAAGCATGCGAGGTGTTTGTCCACCACTCATGGGCATCGCCTTCCAGCATGTAAGCGGCAAACATAAGCTTCTGCGGGTCCATACACTGTATCACCCTGAATATCGTGTCCAGGGCCTGGAGCCATCTAGCAGCAGCAATGGGATCAGAAGGCCCATCGAATGAAGGTGGCTTATGCTTGCGGAAAGCATTCAGCCGGCGGTCTATCTCATCTCTATCCTCAACAAGCACAGAGATGATTTGCATTGCCCCCGTAAGGTGACTGCCCTCACCCATCTGGCTCTGGCTGTCATCTTGAAGATTGGGTGGTGGTGGAGGCGATGGCGGTGGAGCTGGTGGCGGTGGAGCTGGTGGCGGAGGAAACTGGCCAAGAACAGGACCAGCCCTCATCTCCTCTAACATGACTCTCATCATTGTCATGTTTGCCATGTGGTTTTCCTCCAAGATATCCTCAGTAGCCTTCCTGTTCGCCTCTCTTACGGCATCCAGCATGGCCGGGTTTTCCATTCTCATGGCCACCTGGTCGGCTTGTCGGACCGCCTGAATCTCAGCCAATGCACCCAGGACAGGATCAGGTTGAACCTCATTATTACCTTGGTTCCTCCTTGGCTGTACCATGACTCTGCACAAGTTACACAAAGAATGAGTTGATCAGGCCCACGCAATGTGGTCATATATGCATTATCATATTAAAACCCAACAGAGAGAACACAAGATAAAGACTCACAGCAAACATCCTAAGTTATTTGCAACACATACATGCTTTTCCCTAGAAAATGCTCTGATACCATAAAATGTAACACCCCGTGTATACCCGATTTGTTATCATGACATCGTATTAAGCCACGTTTAATTTTAAATGCGGAATAACTTTTTCTTTAATTCAATTATGACGTCATTATGCTTAGCCGAGTTGATTACTTAATCGTTTTCATAAAAACATCGCCTTTATGTAAATTGCAAAGATAGCTAATTGAAATACCTCAATATAAATAATAAAGTGTGAGTATCTAAGTCACAGACAAAATCCTATTACATTATTACAACTCAGACTAAAATAGCATAATCAAGTCAATGTGGCATGGACAATTCCCATGCTCACCAAATAAGGCAACAAAGCCCAACAATAGTCTCGACACAAATAACATAATCATAAATGAAGCTAAAAGCATAATAGTAATAGGCATATCCAGCATCCAACACGTAAGCATATAAACAACAATATCTAACTCAGCTCCGGCCTCTTACCGCCTGAGGTCTCAAGCCCAGCATTACCTGAACCTGAAATGGTGCCCCAGACGTGGGATCAGATCTCTAACAAGAAATCTCAGTAAGACAAGTGGTCCTCAAGGATCTTCCACCCCAAGCTCACTTACATGTGCAATATAAGTTCTAAAATAGTTTAAACAATATAAGTTCCAAAAGAGTGCAATGCAGAAGATAATCATGTCATGTGTGTCAAAACTATTTTACTAATTAGAGAAATGCAGGAATACATCTATTACCCACACATAATGCAAGACGCTACTTGCACCCACCCACAGTCTCACCATCTTGTATGACGCCATATACTCAGGCTTACCATCAAAGTGGAAACAACACATACATATTATAAGCCATTGCACATATCAGCTCAAAAGCATTTCAAGTATAAAAGCATGTAACACAGCAAGCATATAAACCATCCCCCCATGGGACATGGTGGAACCAAACAATGGCAAAACCGAGGACACAAAAGCTTACCTTGCAAGCTAACTATCCAATGCCAAGAGTCCACACAGCTCAAGGTCCACACACAGTAGAATCACAATCTGTTTTGGACCAGCAATAATATCATTACCTATAGCTTAAACATGCATTTCTAGGTGTGTTAGCATTACCCAATGTTAGGTTATGATCATAGGTTCATTGCATGCATCATGGCTCCTTTTTTAAATACTTAATCTCATGATCAAGGTGGTAAGTCTTACCAAAGCTCTAAACAGCAAAGCAATGGCTCATGGAGCTCACCAAACAACTCTCCAAACTCTGAGTTGTACAGAAAATGAAAATGCTACACCAAGGAGGGTTCTTTCTCCAAAAAGATGGCTTCTTGGACATCAAAATGCCATGATCATGGCTTCCCAACACCCAAAACAACAAGGTCAGCTCTCACACTCCCCACACATAAGACAAAACTCAGAAATGGTGATCCTTTCCCACTCCCAATACTAGCTTACACAAGGCCAAGGTATTTTGGTAAAGCAACCATGAGTAAAAATGGCTCCTTTGGCTCAAGAGAGTGAGGGAAGGTGAAGGTGATAAGAAGAGAGACACTCAGCTGCTGGAGCACTCCTGTAGGAAGCCAATATGGCCTAGGGTTCTACGCAAAAGTTGCATTTATAGTCCACTTAATCTTAATCGCACAGTATTACGCTAATTGCTACGCTTAGCATTTTAATCTCAAACTTGAGATTCTGAACCTACTCAATTTTCTAAGATTTATCATATTTTTATCTTATTTCTTGAAGCACCTTTCTGGTATGCACTTTTCCATAGCCAGTATCAATTCTGGCACCAGTTCTCATTGTTTTGACCTGAAACTTGTTTTACTAGTCCTATATAATATTCTAGGAATATTCATATACTTATACTGGGTAGCAGAACCGATATCTGCATTCGTCAGAAAAGCGACTTTAAGCACTATTACTCACTTACTATAATTATTAAAGTCTCATAATAATTATTAGGGTCAATTATGGAATTATTTCCTAATTCTCACATTTAATTAATTAGTTTCCTTAATTAACGGTGCGGGTTCTTACAGTCCACCCTAGTGCTACAAAGATGTATCAGGACTTGAAGAGAAATTATCGGTGGCCGGGTATGAAGAAGGACATAGTTGTGTTTGTTTCCAAATGTTTGATTTGCTAGAAGGTGAAGATAGAACACCAGAAGCCGTCTGGTAAACTTCAACCTCTTGAGATTCCGGATTGGAAATGGGACAGCATTCCCATGGACTTCATGGTGGGTTTACCGAAGACTCAGGCTGGTTATGACTCTATTTGGGTCATGGTGGACAGAATGACCAAGTCCGCCCATTTTCTTCCAGTAAAGGTGAGCTTCACTACAGAGCTGTTGGCCAAGCTTTATGTTCGCGAGATCGTGAGGCTTCACGGGGTGCCCGAGAGTATCATCAGTGATAGAGACTCGAAGTTCACATCTCGGTTCTGGGAGGCGCTGCAGGGAGCTTTTGGTACACAGTTGAGACTGAGTACAGCCTATCACCCTTAAACTGACGGGCATACTGAGCGGACCATCCAGACATTGGAGGACATGTTAAGGGATTGCAATTTGGAGCAGGGTTCAGTATGGGATAGGTACCTGCCACTGGTGGAGTTTTCGTACAACTACAGGTTCCACGCTAGCTGGGCATGGCACCCTACAAGGCGTTGTATGGTAGGAGGTGTCGGACTCCTACCTGCTGGTCTGAGGTTGGAGATAAAGAGTTGTTTGGCTTGGACTTTGTTCAAGACACTACCCAGCAGATCCAGATGATCAGGGAAAAGTTGAAGCAGGCGCAGAATCACCAGAAGAGCTACTATGATGTTAAGCATCGTCCACTGGAGTTCAGTGAGGGTCAGCACGTGTTTGTGAGACTTTCACCTATCACCGGTGTTGGTCGGGCACTCGGAGTGAGGAAGCTGAGCCTGCGGTTTATTGGGCAAAATCCTAAAAAGGTATGTTTTTTATTTTGACAAAATCCTAAAAAGGTGGGGTGAATGTAAGAACCTGCTCCGTTAAATAAGGAAATTAATTAATTAAATATGAGAATTAGGAAATAATTCCATAATTGATCCTAAAAATCATTATACGGCTTAAATAATTAGGGTAAGTGATTAAGAGTGATGAAAGTCGCTGCAACATCCCGTCTAATTAGGAATGTGGTAGAGTATTTGTCTTCAGATTATATAAATGTTTGCCTTAGAATGGAGTTAAAATTAAATTAGGGAATTGTTGGTATTGCCATGGAAGATAAGTACCTATTTTATGCATGTGAAATTCTAGTTATGAGTATAGGAGTAATTTGATTATAACATATAGGAAGCATAATATTATTTAGAATTATATGAGTACTCATTAAAGGTATGTGATTAATTTTATTATAAAGAATAAACTCTTAGTTAATAATTGGAGGGCACATAAAATAATAAGGCAAGGATTAATTCCAAAATAGGAGAACAATGGGACTTGTATAGTTTGAACCTATTTTCCACTAAGGGCCACGGCCCAAGCCTCCAAATTTGAGGCCTAAACCAGCCCAAGATACTTTCTCCACATGATCCCTTATCTTATCCCAAACAAAACCTACATGTCAGCCTACTATTGGTCTAGAATCAATCACTTATCCCCCCTTATCCCTTCATGCGCATAACATGGAGAAAATAATTCCGACTCTATGCTTTATCCTCTAAACCCAATTAGCCAATGCATGTTGAGTAGGTGTCAAACGAAATCTCCCCTCCCCTCTTGCATGTTCGACAACTAAGCTAAGGAAACCTTCTTGTCATTCAAACTGTGTCACGGCTGAATGCCTTTCTTGAGTAAGGAACTAACTTCTTCATAGCCCAAATTGATTCCCTCACATTTCCTTCAATCGTGAAAGAAAAAGAGAAAGCTGGTCATCATCCTCACCATCTCTTTAGGCATGAGACGGTGAACAAAAAAAATCGATGGTGCATCATTTAACAAAGAAAAATCAAAAATGCTACCCTATCCTCATCCTTCCCTGAAAACCGTGATCTCCACTAGGTGCAGAATTATCTTTTAACTTTCAAGTTCATCTACTCTCTTGGCCAGGCCGCGTGCATTGAAGCAAGGAGGAAACATCTTGTTCTTTTTGTTTCCTGTTCGGCTGACCACCATGAGCAAGGAGGTAGGACGTTCATCTCCTTTCTTGTCTCCCTTCTACTCGATTGGCCTGATTAAGTGTGTCTTTATTTTCCTTGCCTGTTCTTGAATCAGCCGAACCTGAGCGATTTCTCCTCTTGCATGTAACTGGATTCAGACTCTTGGAATTTAAGGGAACGTAGGGGATTGTCCCTTTTGCTCGATTGGAATCCTTAGTGTGTAGTCAAGAAGGTAAACTCAAGCTCTAGTCTTTTTCTCTATTCCCTGAATGGTGCGTTGCTGCATTCATGTTGAAGAAGTTCTGGTTCTGTTTGGTTTTCTTTCCACCTTATTCGGCCAGCCTAACTGCTTTAGAAAGTCAGTTTTGTCATTCAATTACTTGCTGCTCAGCCGTACAACTGTGGGTAGCATAGTACTCGCAAATTGTATTAATTAAGTAAAGAGAACTTGGAAAATAATGCACAAATGCTGCAGCACCCAGTGTTACTCGAATGAAATTAAGTGGACACCTTGCCTTAGTTCCTTTTTAGCGCACCATAAATTGTAGGGTTGAAGATGTGAATAAATGTCTTAAACGCTCTCTTGTTGAGATGTAAATTGATTCTGTGAGGGATTGGAAACCTAGGATTTTGTCATTGTTAACTAGTGATAATACATATTTGAAGCCAGTAAATTATAATATATATATATATATATATATATATATATATATAATAACCCTTGTAAATTGGAGACTGTTTCGTTAAATTTAGTCATTTGGTCCAGCTTTGCATATGATAAATAAATTATAAAGGAGGCAGGTTGTGTGTATCATTGGTACCCTCTAAACCTTGTAAACATGGTTATTTAAATGAGAAATGAGTGGCACCTAATTAATGGGCAGGACCGCATTGGTATATGTAAAAGAACCTTGGGTTTTATTGTCGTTAACAAGTAGAAAAAAAAAATTAAGTGAAGTCTGAAATTCTTAGTAGAGGAACCATGAAAAATCGATTTTATATATTAATGGAATCTTGGATTTTTATCGTTGACAAGTTGATAAAGAAATGTGAAATCTGAAATTGTATAGGAAAAAAAGAATGGTAAAATCGAACCTGTGCATGTGTTGGGGACCTTGGAAACTTCTTATGTGTTAGCAATTAATGGTATGAGTTGTGAAAATAAAACCCTGTACACCTTGTTATGCTAAAAGCCGAATATATATATGTATGAGACCTTAGGAAATTTCATTTACTAGCAATGGGAGGAATAGCTTTAAGGGCAGAAAAATAATTATCATAGTGACCTCATGATTTAACTAAGGTACAAGGATTAGAAGCATAGAAACCATTGTGAATAATAGGAAAAATCATGTAAAATTCTGATTTGGTATGATTGTATATTAGGTGTGCAAATTCTCTAAGAACGTGGACTATTCTGGTGCTGTTTGCTTAATGCTTGGGGCTCACAAGGTAAGTGTTAGGTGGTATTACCTAATGTGACTATTGACTAGTGTATGAAGTTGTAACATGATGCTCCATACTCCGTAAAATTATTATGTTCTGTATGATGAAAGTATTCTGTCATGAAAATGCCTTGATGGTAATTTGATTATGAGGTAAAGTTGTTATGTGGCAGCATAACGTATATGAAAATGATGATATAAGCATGCATCTTACATCATACCGCATCTATTTTTCTTTTTTGTGTGTGACAGCATAGCATGGCATGCATGTACCAAATTCGTGTTAGCCTTGAAATTTAGAATAGTTATATACAGGACCATGTGTTTGAGCACGCATCATATAGGCATCCCTCCGGTTCCAGGGTATGGGACACTTGGCATCCGTCCATATAGGCCACAATTGGAATCCACCTTTGAGGGTGTCGAATTATGGGATCTCCACTGTGTTATTGCGCGCACGACGGTGCTATGAGCGCAAAGGAAGGCGTTATATATGCACTATTATATAATAATAAGGAAAAGGAAAAAGGATATGTTGAAGTGATTGTTTATGATTTTGTGCCTAGTTTAATATTGTTGCATTATTGGTTTTGTTGCCACACTACTAGGATTTTTCTTACCCCTTTGGGCTGCAATTTTTATAAATTGCAGGAGCACGGAAAAGCATATGATGGCATTTGTTGTTGACTGCTGCCATTAGGAATTTCTATTGTTATCTGTTTGTCTCTGGGATGATAACTGATTATGTTATAGTGTCTGATGTAAGAACCCGCACCGTTAATTAAGGAAATTAATTAATTAAATAAGAGAATTAGGAAATAATTTCATAATTGACCTTAATAATTATTATGAGTCTTTAATAATCATAGTAAGTAAGTAAGAATGGTGAAAGTCACTTTTCGGACGAAAAGTGCAGATACCGGTTCTGCTACCCGGTATAAATGCGTACCAGTGAAGTATCCCGAAAAATTATAAGAAGTGCATGAATATTCCTAGAATATTATATAGGACTAGTAAAATAAGTTTCAGGTCAAAATAATGAGAACTGGTGCCAGAACTGATACTGGCTATGGAAAAGCGTGTAACGGAAAGGTGCTCCGAAAAATAAAATAAAAATATGATAATTCTTGTAAAACTGAGTAGGTTAAGATTCCAAAGTTTGGGATTAAAATGTTTTGCGTAGCTATTTATGCTAATACTGCGCGTTAATTGCTTAACCGGCTATATAAGTGACTTTTGCACAGAACCCTAAGTTTCCTATCAGCCTCTACGTAGCCTTGGGTGGCTGAAGGTCTCTTGCACTGTTCCATTGGTTTCCCTCTCCCTTCTTGAGCCTTTGTGGTCATCTTTTTCTTTGATCCTTCTCTTCTTTTCTTGGAAAACACTTGTGAGTATCATTGTGGGTGGGGAGAGTGCAGTCTTTATGAGTTCTAACTCTGTTTAGGAGGTGTGAGAGGTCTGAGTTTCCTTGCTTGAGTGTGAGGAGCTTTTGTGTTGGTTGTTGTAGCTTCAAAGTGTCATCTTTGTGAAGAAAGAGTCTTCCTTGTTGTGCATTTTCGCGATCCTTAGTTGCTACTCTGTGGAGTAGTGTTGGAAGCTTCATCTCACTGCCATTTTCTGTTTTGTGAAGCTTGGGTAAGTTGTACCACCTTGTTCTTGAGTTTTAATGCTTAAAAGAGATGTCTTGGCATGTTTAATGAGTTAAACAAGTAACCAACTGGTATGTGGACGTAAAAGAGTATAAAAATGCATGCTTTAATGTTTGGAAGTGATAAAAATGGAACCTTGGAAGGATATTTTTGCGAAATGCAGAAACTGCATTCTTTCGTGAAATATCCGGATATTTCCAGTGAGATATCCGGATATTGGATATCCTGATATTTCCAATGAGATATCCGGATATAGGATATCCTGATATTTCCAGTGAGATATCCGGATATTGGATATCCTGATATTTCCATGAGATATCCGGATATGGTATATCCTGATATTTCCAGTGAGATATCCGGATATTGGATATCCTGATATTTCCAGTGAGATATCCGGATATTGGATATCCTAATATTTCCAGTGAGATATCAGGATATTGAGACGGCAACGAACCTGTTTTGTTAGAAATTCGATATCTTGAGCTACACATCTCCAAATCGAGTTCCGTTTGGACCTATGTGAAGCTAACACATAGGGCTACAACTCTGTAGAATTTAGTAGCCATTGGATAAGTTGTTTTATTGCAGTGTCATTTTGAAGTCACGTTTTGGTTGCTGGAAATTACGGTTACAGCAGCCACATTGCGTAAAACATAACCGGAGTTATACAACTCCGATTGAGGCGTATAATATGTCGTTGGAAAGATGGACATGTCTAGTTTAACATATAAAAATATTAGAATTTTTGGTAAAGAGATGCAATTAAAGTTTTAAAAAGAGTAAATGCAGTTTAATGCTTAAGGCTTTGAGAAAAGCCTGCCGTAAGCGAAAATGAGAAAGAAGACGTATTCCTTTTGTCATGAAATTATAGAGCATGAGTATTGATAATAATTCTGATATTAACAGACTGTGATTGTGCTGTTTGGTGACCTTGAGCTATGTGGACTCTTGGCTTGGATAGTTAGCTTGCGAGGTAAGCTTTCGTGTCCTCGGTTTAACCATTGTTGGTTCCACCATTTCCCATGGGGGGGTGGTTTATATGCATGATGTGTTTTTCATGTACTATTTTATTGAAATGCTATGGAGCTGTTAAGTGCAATTGCTATATGATATTTATGTGGTGTTTGCCTTAAAGGGAAGTCATGGGGTGGTCCTTTGGGGGTAGGTACAGCATGGGCTGATACAACATGGGCTGGTACTGTGTGGGTAATAGACGTATTCCTGCACTTCTCTGATCAGTAGAATAGTATAACCTACATAACATGATATCTGCTGCATTGCACTATTTTGGAACTTATATCAGATATATGCTTTTGAACTTATATTTGCACATGCAAGTCAGCTTGGGTGGAAGAGCTTTGAGGACCCCTTGTCTTAATGAGATTTCTTGTTTAGAGATCTCACCCCACGTTTGGGGACGTTTATTTCAGGTTCAGGTAACCCAGGGGTTGAGACCCATAGTGGCAGGAGGTCATAGCTGAGTTAGATATTGCTATTTTATGGTAACATGTTAGATGCTGGATATGCCTGTTGCTTTCATGTTTCTAGCTTCGGTTATTATATTGTTGTTGCTGTTGAGATTGTTGTTGGGCTTCGTTTCCTTATTTGGTGAGCATGGGGTTTGTCCATGCCACATAGACTTGGTTATGCCTTGTTTTGATTAAAGTTGTATTAATGTATTAGGATGTTTGTCCAGACATTTGTTGTAGTCCTGTGATTTAGATACTCACTGTATTACATATTGAAGTATTTCAGTTAGCTATTTTTCAATTTACATACAGGCAATGTTTTTATGAAAATGAAATAAGTAATTCAACTTGGTAACGATAATGACGTCATAACTGGAAAGAAAAAGATATTCCACAAATTTTAATTAAGCGTGGCTTAATACGATGACATGTTAACAAACTGGGTTAACACGGGGTGTTACATCTGATCCTTTTGGAAAGATGAACCACAGTTGTGTATATGTTTTATTATACTCTTTTAATATTCTTACGGTCAGCTTGTAACTTTTGAGATGCTTGTTATGTTTTGCAAAATTATTTCATGTACGTTCTCAATTCAGCATTTTAAACTGATTTAGCGAGCATTTTGCGAGTTGTCGTTCTGGGGCTACAGACCTCCGAACGAGGTATAACTTATATGGATGTAAAGCCCCAGATGTATACTTTGTCTGTGTCAAAAAAGATTTTTGAAAACTGTTTAGTAAGATTTTATATTATTTTTGCAAGTCAAGCCGTTTTGGAACATTTTCACAGATTTATCTCTTACCTTGCGAGTTATGTTTCGAGGGGTTAACGACCTCCGATTTACTATCATTTTATATGCACGCGAAGCCCCAGATGTGCTCTTTCTATATAGAAAATAATATTTTTTTAAACTGTTGAACTCGATTTTATACAAATTTTATAAGACAACAAGGTCTTCCTGCAAAATACATGATTTCAGTAAATAGTTAAATTTTTGTCTAATTGTTACATGGTTTATTTTAGACCCACATTTGAAGGAAAAGTTTTTATAAGACTTAAAACAAAATTTTCAAAGACTACTCGTTCGCATTTCGACTCTAATCCACTTAGCAAACAACTCTCTTGGATTCATACAAGAGAGGGTGTTACACTAATTGGTATCAGAGCAGTTTTGATTCAAGGTGCTTGTATTGATGAAATGCTTGTTGTTTGTGCCTGGTTGTTGAATGGTTGTTGTTTGAATATATTGGTTGTTGATCTAGTTTCACTGAATTATTGTTGTTTGGATATAACTCTGAAATAATTATTTTGCTGTATGTTAGAATTACACTGTACGACTGCTGATGTTGGAATGTGATTATTGAAATATTGCTAGCTATTTTGCATTATGCTCTGTGCGTGAGGGTACTTGTGGTGTCCGATGTTCAACATGGTTATGCACACTTCAATGCTAGGGGTGAGCCTGATCAACTCACCGCCACGTATGATGTGTGTGCACAATCATGGTGACCCCGGGTACACTGGTGCTCGAAATGCTATGTGTGAAATGTTAAATTACCACTTACATTAATGGTTAATTATAAATTCTGTTTCCTATGGATTATAAGTGAGGTTCTATATATGTGTTAGATGTGAATATTTTGTGATACCCTAAGCCGTGAATGAAAACATATAAACTTTAAATAATGACTGCTGGTGTGCACTTGCCCTTGAGGTTCATGCTGTTTCCTTGCATGTGTCGTTGTGTTTATAGCTGGATAGTAGAAACTGTTACTTTTCACTAATCCTGTTTTGTTACTTGATTGCATAAAGAGTTATATGTTTGAGGAGTGTAGCAGTGATTTAATTATGAAAACTGATGAAGGGATAGATCACTTATCTAAGTAGAGCCGGTTAATGTCCTTAGAATGTAGGATCACAATTAATTAAAGACCTAAACATGTGGATCCGCTGTCTTTACAAAATTTTCTAATGGTGAATTAGCACTAGACATTATTCTTGAGAAAGAAGCTGTTAAACAAAGTGGTGATGTGTGGAGGAGGATGCTTGACTCCTATCTCACTGTCCTTCATGTGAGTGATACTTGTTGTTTTAATTCAGGTGTACTGGATTGCTTTGTATGATTTTGAGCATTTTTAGATTTTCATATAATTATTGTCTCTGATTATAGTAACGGTTTTATGTGGTGATTATTTGAATTGGTCGCTTTGGATTTTTAAACATTATATTGGAACTGAATACACAATTAAAGAAAGGTTATCTGAATTTAATTTAGAATATAGTGAACTGAATAAGTAAACTGTAATTACTGGGAAATACACTTTTTGGCTTGTTTTATTATGTGGTTAATGGACACTTTGTTAAAATTAATATACGAGTAAGCATCGGAAGGTTCTAAATGGTTACTAAAACTTTGTCTAATCATGTATGGGTATGGATGATCAGCACTAATGATACAATTGAAGTAAATAGAGATATTGAAATTTGTCTGTTCATAAACCTTGACTGTTATGAGCTCACACCTGTTAGTTCATTAAATTGTGAGTTCTGAAATCTGATGTCTGCTAGTACATAGAACTTTTTGAATGGTTTATTTGTATGAACATTGTAATATTAACCTGGTCAAATCACTTCGCTGCATCTAATGAATATCTACATTTAAATTATTTAACACTAGTCACATGTAAATTTTTAGCTGCATGATTCGGTTTTCCTGCTGTATGAATTACAACTGATCTTGTTGAGCAGTGCATTATGCTTGGCCATTGACTTAATCTGGGTTGTGTATATATTGTTAGAGTAGCGTCTGAAATTACACTTGGTCTTCTTTGATTAGTTAAAGTGAATTGAAAGAAAGTATGTTTTGAGCAAATACTATGTGTCTGGCGTGTATGTTGTTCAAAATTGTTTTTGCACATTTTGTTCATGTTGTAACACAAATAATTAAGTGATGCCCATTGTTTCCTCATTGCACTGCACCGTAAGTGAATCTAAAAGAAAACCATATTTTGCTAGAAATATCGAGCTTTGAAATTGCACCTACCCACTGTATGATTTGATCGAACTAGTAATAGGGAAACAATGAATCTATGATCTTCTTGTTTTATGTAAAAGGTCGGGATAAACCAATCTCCTGATTTAATAGCATGAATGATCAAATCCTAGATATTGATTGATACGAATCTTCTTTGCTTTCTGTTCATGATTGCTGGAAACTGTTAATTATTTTATTGATTTAATATGATTTTCTCTTGTTATACTTGTATGGTTCATTGGATGCTTCACCTAAAAGCTGAGTAAGTAATGTAAGAGTTGAATTTAAGTGAGCACCCTGGTTTTGTTTAACTGTTGTTTAACTGATATAATATTCAATCTGTGACATAAATATGCTGCTGTAAATTCCATGCTTAAAAGTTTGATATTTATTTTGTGTACATCATGATATGCTATTATGATTTTTGAAATATTTCCATTGAATAGATGTATTGTTGCTTGTATGGATGTGATTAGTCATATATTTTTTTGTGTTAGAGGAACTTTGAATTCGGTGTTCATGCATGAGGTCTCGTGCCGTAAAATTTTACTTGTCTCTTGAATGCAAACTTAATTACGATTAGGGACTTTAAATGCAATTATTGTGAACTTGATTTAGGAAAGCTTGGTCTGTTGTGGTGGGTTATGTTTGATGACTGTTGCTAGATTGTAATATGTGTCGCCGATTGGAAAGTTCATATCATGACTAATGGATCCTCTGATCAGTGAAGTCAATTACATCCGAGGTACCTAGGACAACGGAAAGCTCGAGGAATTTTCCTCATAAGGGTGTTTTGACGAATTGGATGAGGGGTACCACTTAACATGACATGTATGAAAGGTGGGATAGAAGTTTTGTGATTTTAGGAAGATTCTTCTCGTTCGAAATTTAGAATGTAATGTGTTCTGTTTTACTTGCTTGATTTTCTGGAGGATAATAAAAATTAGAATTCTATCTATGATAGTATAAGGTAAGGTGACTAATGTAGAAACCTGAATATAATGCATATGTGTGATATGTTTAGCGAGTGAACTGGACCATTATTATTGATAAGAATCAAATAGGAGATAATAGTACTTCAATCTAAATGAACCCCTACATTTTTAGGAAAATTTTTGGTTTGGGCCACTGATTTTTTAATTGCATTTTTGAAAACCTTCAAACATAGAATCGGTGGAGTAGTAGTAGGGTGTGTCATCAAAGGGGAGTGATAATAAAGAGATTTTGAGAAACCTCTATCTATTGCCATGTTTTACTTCATATGTTATAATTCTGAATCGGGTGAATTGAAGGTTAATCACTCATGCCTACACTAGTAATAATTATTAAAATTATAAGGTAAAGAAGTGTTTTACAAAGGAATTGTGTAGTTGTCTCTTAAGTATGCACTAAAACCCTGAGCCCTATGGCAATTTTTTTTATTTATAGCTAGAGTTTCTTGGCTTAGTAACATTTTTGTCCATTTTATTCCACTTGTGTGTATGGTATTTGTTGATGTTTAAAAAGAACTTAGGAAATTGTTCGTATCATGATTAAGCTTAGGAAGATTTTATTATTATTCCTTCCAAAATTGTGATATACCTATATTATGTAATGATCATGTAAAGTACACGTTTGTTGTTGATACTCTGAGATGTTGATGACTTTTATAGCTGGCTGTATGAATGCGGTGAAATGTATGGCGTGGTGTAATGGTGATAAGCGTTAGACTTAGGCAAATTTTGGAATGGATATCCAGATATGGATATCCGGATATTGATATCCGTATATTGATATCCGGATATTGCCCCGACAAATATCCGGATATTCTGTGATTTCAAAGAACAGTAGCTGCATTGTTCATACAGAAGGCTGTTTAGGGATTGTGGACCCTAGATTGATGAAGTAGGACTTCTGTATTGATTAATCTAAGTCAGAACCTAAGTGTGTAGGGGCTTAAAGCTTTGTGGGAAGCCTAAAGACGTAAAACGTAAAAGAGAAGCGTTGTCTTTATGTTTATGCTTATGAGCTATGGTTATTGATATGATTGTTGGTCCAAAACAGATTGTGATTCTGCTATGTTTGGGCTTTGAGCTTTGATTGGACTCTTGGCTTGGATTGTTAGCTTGCAAAGTAAGCTTTCGTGTCCTCGGTTTAGCCATTGTTGGTTCCACCATGTCCCATGGAGGGATGGTTTATATGCATGATGTTATTTTCATATACTATTTTATAAGGTGTTATTGAGCTGTTATATGCGAGTGCCTTATAATATGCATGTGGTATTGCGCCTAGACAGGAAGCCATGGGGTGGTCCTGTGGGCGGGTACAACATGGGCGTGTACTGATGTGGGTAATAGACGTATTTCTGCATTTCTCTGGCCAGTAGAATAGTTATAACATACGTGGCATGAATATCTGTTGCACTGGATAGTTTTGAAACTTATATTGAATTACTGCTTTTTGAACTTATATTGCACATGTAAGTGAGCTTGGGGTGAAAGATCCTTGAGATCCCCTTGTCTTATTGAGATTTCTGTTTAGAAATCTCACCCCACGTTTGGGGCACCATTTCAGGTTCAGGTAATGCTGGAGTTGAGACCTCAGGCGGCAGGAGGTCGGAGCTTAGTTGACTGGTGCTTGCTGATATTGCTGTTATATTTTGATGCTGCTATGATGAGTTGTTATGATGCTATTAGCTTCATTTGATGGTTTATTTTGTGGAGACTATGTTGGTTGTGTTGCCTTATTTGGTGAGCATGAGGATTGTCCATGCCACATTGATTGACTATGTTTGATTTTAGATTCGAGTTGTAATAATGTATCAGGATATTGTCCGGACTATGTGTTGTAGTTTCGTGACTTAGATACTCACTTATTTATATATGAGGTTATTCAGTGTAGATAGTTGTCCATTGCAATTTACATACATGCGATGTTTTTGAAAAAGGATTTAATAATCAATTTGGCTAATGATAATGACGTCATAATTGAAAGTAAAAAGTTATTCCGCAAATTTAATTAAGCATGGCTTAATACGATGACATGTGAACAAACCGGATATACACGGATGTTACATTTACTATCTCCATCACCATCATCATTTACCACCTCCTTTTTCTTGCAATCATTTTTATTAGATCAAAATCAAACTAATTTAGCAGTCAAGATATAAAGCAAAATATCTATGCCAATTTAACGCTCCGAACCTATAAAATGAAGCTAGGCTTCCTAATTAAAATAAATAAAATAAAATAAAATGCTATTTGCTAGTAATTGACGCCTACTTTGTTGTTAACTCTAGTATTTTGATAAAATAATTCTTTTCCAAAATAATTCATAAGCATAAATCATAATAAAAAAAACTTTGATCTATCTATCTTATTCCAATTATATCATTATGTTTTTTTTTTCATGTTCTTAAACTGTATATATAAACATTTGATCATGATTATATTATATTTATATTATCTTATTCCAAAATATATATGAATTCTCCAGGAAACAAACTCTTTCACTTACAAAGAAAATGAATTTTATATTAGTCTACTTTTTATATCCTTGAAAAGAGATTTCTAATTTTAAACAAATTTAAAATAAGTTACATTATTTTTTTTACTATACAGTAGTTAGCATTATATTTTTCGGCATATACAATATTATTTCATAACTTGAGGGGTAAAACTATATTTATCTAATATATTTTCCTAAAACTTGGTTTTAGATACTCTTTGAAATATTGATAAATTACAGAAACACTTTGTGATAAACAAACAAATTAATAAAGAGAAGGGTTATTCTCACAAGCTAAAATTTTTACAACATCTTACGATATTTTTTTTCATTGTTGACTTCCGTTATTACAACGGTTATTATGATTTATTGGGTCATATTTATTATTAATTATTAATTTTCAATAAATTGTAATAATTAGATTAAGAATAGCGCTCCTCATTAATAAATTAGTTTATTTAAATCTCAAAAATATATCTACAGTTTAGAAGGTGTTATATGTAATTGTTTTATAATATATTTTAATGAATGATAATGAAGTTCTTTCTCTCATCTTATGAGTTATTTGCTATGATGCTAATGACACATGAAAAAAGAAATGCGAAATTTTATTATTAATTCATTCAATTATGCTTTGTAAAGCAAGCAATTACATTCAATCATTGTTTGGTGCAATCTGTGGGCATAAAAGAAACAATTTTGTTTTGGAGGTCATATCCAACCAGGAAGTTTTGTTGTGCCAAGTTCCCAAAGATGACAATACCATCACTAGAGGTACTAGAGGAGAAAGCCAAGCATACAATCCCATCATGAACTTCAACAAAGGTGTTGAGAGCATTTAATTGGATATCTGCACCTTTAAAATGTGCTGTGATTATTGGAACCTTCAATTGTTTCGATGTAGCTCTATAGCATAGGTTCAATTGTTGAGTAGGATCCTTAACACGCTTTAATTTAACTACATCTGCCACTGCTGATTCCAACTTCGAGTAAACATCACTAGGCAAAAAAACCATCGTTGTACCTGAATCAATTATGATATTTCCCTCTTCACTAGATCCAGAGGAAGAACTTCCAAACTCTATTTTTTTGTCTCCCACACTAAATGCTTCCAAGGTTAGGTAGTAATAGACATTGGATTCTTTTATGATTAGGGGAGTTGAGACAGTCCCATCACCAGAAACCACTGCATTCTCTCCAAAATTGAGTTTGCTTGAGGAGTTGTTAGAATCTGAAAACATTGGCACGAAACAATAGGAGAATTTGCCACTTATTGAAGAACCCAATTGAGATATAAGGGAAACAGGTCCACCTCCAAGGCCAACTATACCCGAGGTTTTTCCCATAAAAGACGCGGTATTGCTATGCCCGCATCCAATCACAGTTCTAGGAAATGGGATAAGAGATCCATTGGTTGAGCTTAAAGTGAGAGTCTCCTCACTAAGATCTCCTTGTGAGTATGAACCATCTGCATAGTAAAGAGAGTACTCGCAAAATTGCTCATTATCAGAAGAGCAAGAGTCTGTATCTCGTAAAGATTGACATATAGTAGAAGAGCAAGGAATTGGTTTGTACGTTTTGGATTTTGAAGGATTGAACATTGGTGTGGTTTGGTTGTAACAAGTTTCACAAGGCTTGCATTGTAACCAAACAAAGTCGCTACCAGTATCAACAAGACCAAAGAGTTGGAATGGTGGTGTGCCAACTGAATAGCTCATGAGGTAGTCACCACCACCAGTACTATCCGGTGTTATAGGGGAATCAGCTGTGTTTGTTGGGACAAAAGCTTGTTTGAAATGATTGGCACGATTAATGGAACGAGCCACAGCATTGGCAACTCGCTGGGATTGAGTTTCTGTGGGACTGTAGAATGGTGATCTTGAAGAGTCACGATGAATGAGTTCAACACTAAAGCCACTATTTAGAGCCTTAGTGAGTGAGATGCCACAAAGGCAGAGCAAAAGGACAAGAGATGAATAAGTTGTCATTGTTGTGAATTGTAGAAATTTGTTGTCAATTGTGCATTCTTAGTGGCTTTTTATAACACTCAGTTAAAGTTTGAGTGAGAGTATTAGTAAAATTGTGTGTACCAGGGGCTGTACAAAGATGGGAATGAGTGAAACTACACGCTGAAAAGTAGTAGTTGTTCAATGTTATCATCTACATAGTAGTGTGCGTTAACTGGTTCATAACCGGGTTTAACAAAAAGTGAACTGAACCGGATTTAAATGGTTTGGTTTCAAACCGAATTAGTTTTCTTCTTTTAAAACCGGTTTTTCAATTTATAAACGGGTTCCAAAACCGATTTATGGTTTATAACCGGTTTTAATTTAAAATCACTTTTGAATTAAAACCGGTTTTGATTTAAAACCGGTTATGAACTAAACCAGATATCAAGTTCAAAACCAGTTTTTAAAAAAATTCAAAATTGATTTTTGATAGATTATGCTATTTTAATAAGTAGTCGTATGTTTCTCTCGGTTATAGGTAACTATTTCTTGCAAGAATCTTCATTATTTAGGAACTATTCGGACGAAATGATTCTTATAGAAATTATTTTATGTTGTTTTGGGAGTGATTGATAGAATAACAATTGAATTATTTTAAAATTATAATAAAAAATTGTTCTTCGTTATCTCAAGATTAATGTTACTAAGAGTTTTATTTGAACTTATGGAGGAAGATATAGGTAGGGGTGTTCGAAATGTCCAAAAAAACTAAACCAATCCATAACCAAATTGCTCTATATTTAAAAATCGGTTACTTTTAAAAATCGATTTCATATAAAACTGTATTTTATTTTTATAAATTGGTTATCCATAACCAAACTGCTCTATATATAATTAAAGAACAAATAAGTAAATCCATTGTGAATTATCCTTTTAACAGCGCTCTCAGATACGTTAAGCCAATTGATTAATTCCATTGCCCTTTTTGTTATATTTTTTAACTTCATCTTTGTCATTTCAAAGTCTTTGCCTTGTCAAGTTATGAGTTTGCCCGGAGGTCTGTATGTGAATTTTTTTTTTGGGAAAAAAAATTATTACGTTACATAAGAAGTGCTTTCTTAGGATGCGACCTTTCAATTTATGTGCAATTTTTTTTAAACTAAATGTTTTCTACTTGAGCAGCTTAACTTTTTTTTGCTAGTTTATTGTTTGGAAGTTTGAGTCAATTGACTAATATAATAGGTATGATAAAAGATAATACTTATTTGTTCTTTAATTGTAAAATAGTTTGGTTATGGATAACCATGAATAACCAATTATTTTTATGGTTTGCTAAATAACCGGTTTATAAAATAAAATGCAGTTTCATATGAAACCGAATTTTAAAAATAACCGATTTTTAAAATGTGGATAGTGATCAGTTAAATTCTTTTAAATATTTTGAACACCTGCATTACAATCTACGGAATTACTTGAATCTACAAATGTTGATGAAGAATGAAAGACACTTAGACACCCAAATCGAGATTTGAACATTTACTCCTAATATTAAAATTGTAGGTTGATATTAATTGAATTACAAACATTGGCATCAATAGTACGTGATTTCCTGACTTATAAAGCATTCACCATTCACCGTTCGTTGAGACTGTTTGGTTCGCTAGACTTGGGAACTGGGAAGTGTTTCTGATGTACGAAGACAATGGATAATTTCCAATAAAATAATTTTAAAATATTTCAATTTCTGATTTATTTTTTTTAGTTACATGAATCTGCACGTACATATTATTTGTTTGCAAGTCTTTAAAATTTTTCTTAAATATTAATTGAGTGACACAAAATCTCCATTACATATTATTACTTAATAAAATTATAAAAAAATTCTTTTACCAAAAAAAAAAATTATAAAAAAATTCACCATTCATTCCAAAATACAAAAAAAAAAAAAAAAAAAAAATGCGTCTGATACGATAAGATTAATGTAGACCGATTTATTATTATTATTATTATATAATTTGTTCTTAACGAGCTTCAACGATTGATATCTTACCGTTACTATTTTGTTATTGGAGAAGTGTTTGTCATTTTAATTAAATGACGTAAAGTTATATCATTTTAATTAAATGACATAAAGTTATATCATTTAAGAGAGAGATAAACACAAAATAATATTTTTTATTTAAAATTTAAATTAAAAAATCACCTACTTTCTTCCCCATTATTTTCATTTCTTGTGTCTATATTTATTTTAAAATAACATAATTTATGTAATTTCAAATGACAAACATCAAACCTTTTTGTTATTATAACATTGTACTCATTATTTATAAAAGTTAAGTAATGATTTCTACCCAAAAAAAAAGTATTGATTTAAACTTCAAATTAATATCTTTCCAATGTTTCCAAAGAAAAATCAAATTAAGTTAATGACAATTTTTCAAAATAGTAGTGAAAAATCTTATTAATTAGTTACCAATATCATTTAAAAATATATTAGTTTAAAAAAGCAGCAGCTATTCAGTGTTTCCCTATTTTGTAAATTAAAATCTTTGAATAATTCTCAATAAAATAAATTAAAATCTTTCGTTTACCAAAAAAAAATAAAAATATTAAAATCTTTCAATTTTGAAATTAAATTCTCATTTATATGAATATACAAATATGAGTGAAGATTGAAAGACACCCTAATCTGGATCTGGACACGTCCCAATATTAAATTTTAAGACGATATTAATTAATGAGTTACAAGATTTCCGAATCAATAGAGTGATTTTCTTTCTTATAAAGCATTCACCATTCATCCAAAATACAAATAAAATGAATTAAAGCATTTATAATTTTAACCCATGTTTGTTGATTCGGTTTAGAATTCTCAACCGAATTTGGCTTATTCTCTTTTAATAATAGATTTTAGTATTCTAGCTTTATAATCTTAGTAAAATTAAATCTTGGACTCTGCTAACGGTGGTGAGTGACAGTGTTGGAAAAGTTGTGTGTACGAATAAGGGAATGGAAGAATCGATCCATGGGCGGGTGATTATTTATTGTTTCCTTACAATACTAGGTTATATATGGTTTATAGTTTTTCCCATACATGGAAAATTTGTACTAATATATATCAATCTTTTACTTTTGGAATTAGTTTTTGGGTTAGATGAATATGTAAGTAAAAAATTAGGATCAAAAGGCAGCCTATTTTTTCAATTCGAATACAGGGTATGTAGTCGTGTTAAAGGCTTAGTAGCCATTACAAAATTTCAGGTATTTTATAAGGTCATGTTTGCATATTAGTGGCTTCCACATAGATCCCCCGGTATTGCTCGTGGCACAACACATTTTTTAGCGTCTATGTGTGCAATACTACAATTTGTTAGAGTAGTTTTACTAACCTCCCCAATATGTTTTACTTTCCGTCACTTATAGATCCCTACAACATTTATTACTTCCTAGAGGGTATAGACCTCCATAATTTGTTATTATTTTGGCATATTTAGACCTTCACTATTTGTCACATTTTGTAATAGCGTTAAACTACCAATATCCAGGAGTTAAAGATTTATATATTATTCACAACCAAAAATAAAAGATTTATATATTATTGATCAGACCAGTTCAATATGGGATGGCCAATATGTATCGGGCCTTATAATCACACACGGTTGAAGTGAGAAGACTTTGGGTTGGGTTACCATACAACGCCTAGTAGGGCGCCATGCCCAGGCTAGCATGGAAACTGTTGTTGTAACAAAATTCAACCAATGACAGGTACCTATCCCATGCTGAAGCCTGCTCCAAAGTGCAAGCTGTAAGAACCCGCACCGCTAATTAAGGTAATTAATGAATTAATTGTGATAATTAGGAAATAATTCCATAATTGACCCTAATAATTATTATGAGGCTTTAATAATTACAATTAGTGGGTAAGAATGCTGAAAGTCGCTTTTCGGAAGAAAAGTGCTGATATCGGTTCTGCTAGTCGGTATAAATGCGTACCGAAAAAGTATCCCGGAAAATTATAATAAATGCATGATAATTACTAGAATAATATGTAGGACTTGTAAAATGAGTTTCAAGTCAAAATAATGAGATCTGATGCCAAAATTGATACATGCTATGGAAAAGTGCGTACCGGAAAGGTGCTCCGAAAAATAAAATAAAAATATGATAAATCTTAGAAAAATGAGTAGGTTAAGATTACAAAGTTCGGGATCAAGATCTTTTGCGTAGGTATTAAGGCTAATATTGCGTGTTTAAGTGGTCTTGGCTATTTATATGCCTATTATGGGCACAAAACCCTAGAAACAGAATTTCCTACGTGAAGGGAGGCTGAGCATTTACTCTACACATTGTTCCATTGCCTCCTTCCCTTGTCTTCACCCTTTCTTCATGGAAAACCACCATTTGATCACCTTTTCTCTTGGTTTTGCCTTGTAAACACCTTGTGGTGGTGTTGGGTTGAGTAGGGAGCTTGTGTTTCTGAGTTTGGTGGCTGTGTGAAGCATGTTGGGGGCTGAGTTGTGTTGAGTGGGTGTTGTGGGCCTTTTCCTTGGTTGTTGGAGCTTCAAGGAGCTTTCTTTGTGAAGGAATGGCCTAGCTTGTGTTGCCATTTTCGTTCTTGGGAGGAGTCAGAACCTTGGAGTGGTCTTGTGAGCTCCAAGAGCACCTTTTGTTACTGGTTGAGCTTTGGGTGAGTTACCTAACCTTTGATCATGAGTTTTGTTACTTAAAGGTGAAGTCTTTGCATGTAAATGGGTTAACTAAGTAACCAACTGGAATGTTAACCTAAGTGGGTATAAAAATGCATGCTTTAACGTTTTGAAGTGTTAAAAATGGAACCTTGGATGGATATCTTCACGAAATGCAGAAACTGCATTCTGTTGTGAAATATCCGGATATTTGTCGAGCAGATATCCGGATATGGTATCCGGATATTGATATCTGGATATGGGACCTTGATATCCGGATATTGTATATCCGGATATGGTCAGTGAGATATCCGGATATTGCATATCCAGATATGCCACGAGGAATATCCGGATATTCTGGGTTCTCGAATAACAGTAGCTTTACTTTGCAAACAGTAGGCTATTGGGAGGGGAATTGTTGGAGTGGAGGAAGGTGTAGGCTGCTTCTTCTGCTGGCTGCTGCCATCAGTAGCAGGTATCGCAGGTGCTGGAGTGGGCTCCTCCATTGGTGGTCTGGATGATGAGGGCATGGCTCCAGTTTGTCCCTCTATCAGTGGAGGGATTGCTATCCCCTCTTCCTCTGCTAAAGCTCTAGCCAGAGCCTCGTCCCCAGAGGTGTCGGGACGGATAACAGGATAAGAGAGGGGTCCTCCCAGACTCAGTTGTATGGGAATGAATGGCTTCTTTTTCTTCTTAGGGGACTCTATCAGAATCCCCTTTCCTCTGTTGTTTTTCTTTTGTGGCTGAGTCTCTTGCTCAGCCACTGATGTATCCGCAGCAGCAGCTGCTTCTTTTTCTGTTTCCCCTCTCCTTGTTGCTGCCTAGGAGAGGGTTGTGGTGTGATTTGTCTTGGTGGAGTGTGAGCAAGTGGTGGGGACGGAACGTCAGAAAATGTAGAATCTGAGCTGCTTGAGGACGTCTCCTTGGCAGCCGGTTTGGATGCTGACTTTCTGTCAGCCCTTGGCCTTTTTGCCAAGGGCTTACTGACTTCACTCTCCTCTTCCTGGTCAGAGAGGGTGATTGGCTTTGTAGAGGAAGCTTCTTCTGACCTGTTGCTGTTGTGGACCCTCTTTAATCTCTGACTTGAAATTTCCCCCTTTCTTGGGGGAGGTTTGGTAGGAGATTTCTTCTTGCCTTGTTTGCAATCAGTAGCAACAGGGGCATCCTTCTTCACCTTGGTAGGAGGAGGGATGGTTCTTTTGGCCGGAACATGGCCAGAAGTGGAGGATTTTGTAGTAGTGGTCTTGGTGGTCTTCTTCTTTGAGACCACAGGGGCTTCCTCCTCACTATCTCTGGTGGGGGAGCGTCTGAGATTGCCAGGAATAGGCTGGGTGGTGTCAATGTAGGTGCTTTTAAGACCGTTCCGGGTCTTAGCATCAACGATAGATGCCATCTTTGTGATGTCATCTGGATGTTCCTCTACACCAGCTCTTAGGCATAGCTTGGTGATGAGGCAGGGGAGGCAGACTGTGGTCTTCCTCATGTCCCTCTTTAGACTGTTGTAGATGAGGGTTACTGAATGAAAAAGAATGTGCTTTATGATGCAGTGAATTTGGACTTGCAGTCCCCAGCTAGCAGAGGCTTCATGGGTGGTGGGTGGGAGTTATGTTGGAGTTTGCAAATAGTGCCCAGAACCTGGCTATGTCCCTCATGCTCCCCTTGCAGAGGGACCTTTTGTAGTAGTTGGGTTTGTCCAGGGCTACTGTTTGCTTCAAATCCTTCTGGAAGGTGTACACCTCCCTACTGTCCAAGTACTCCTGGTATGGACATTTAGTGATGGTAGGGAGGTGGAGTACTTCTTGGACATCAGTGGGGGAAAATAACACTTGTTTCCCCCTCATTGGGAGTGTGTTACCTGCGCGAAATTTCTTATTCTTCACCTAGTTTAGATTTATTGCTGGGGACAACAATGTTCTAAATCTGGGAATTGGGCGCACCACATGCGGTACAGAGGAACACCTCTAATAGAAAAATTTTCTGAATCAGGGAGATATCTGAACCCTTTTGTCTCAAATTGCTGTTTTTATTTTTTTTTATTTTTGTGAGATAGAAGAAGTTCTCTGAATGACATAACTGAATTTACATTTGCTACTCATGCAATAAGAAAATCAAACTTTAAGCAGCATACAAGACATTGTGTGAGAAGTCACAACTGAATTCTGTGTTGAAGTCTTAAGAGTTATAATCGCTCAAATGATTGAATTCTTGTTGAGGAAGACAGTTGGTATGTAATTTTAAGTGGGATTTAGATTCTAGTTTGATTACACAACCATGAGGTTTGAGCCTATACAGTGAATATTTTTTTTAGAGAGACCTCATTGTGATAACACTCTAGAACTTGATCTTTTTCTCAATAACACATGCATGACCTGAAATGATAAAGGCGATTCTATCTTGTTAACTCATTGGACAAATAGTGGAACCGGAAAAAATTATTCCATTGCTAGCCCCTTTGAGCCTTAGCCTATTGTTTCTTGTTGAATTTAACCATGAGACTCTTAGCTTATTTTCCTATCAACACACCTTTGATGAGATTGAAGCACTGATTATATAAATTCAAGGATCAATTTCACAGAAATAAAGTGATAGTGAAAGGAAAAGCTGAGACCAAAGAGAAAAGAAACACAAAGGAAAAGTTGCAAAGCAACAGCAAGGAATAAAAGGTCAAAAAGAAAAGAAAAGCATGAATAGAAAGGAAGGAACTAAGTGAAATTGTGTCTGAGTATGAACAACTGAAACGTTGTTGTGTTTCAATCTCATATGCATTCCAAATTGAGCCACTTCCCCACATATTCCTACCCTAGCTTAAGCCAAGTTACAACCTGCAAAGACCTTTGGATCTAATGGTTCATGTTTATGAGTTCCTCATCTTTAGGAACCCGAGAATGGGATCAAGCCTATGGTAGTCTTATTGCACTGATGAACTGAGAGTGAACCTTATACACAAGAGTGGAAAGTGCAGTGATTATCTTGGTAAGGAGTGATTAAGCTAGACTCTAATTCCCTATGCACAAAGTGATTTTTGAAAAATTTCAACTGGAGTTCATTCATGCACATCATTATAACTCTGAATCTCTTCCATGTAGGAAAAATGTCATTGAGGACATGAATTCTTCTTACAAAGTTGTCATTGCTGCTTAATGTTTGATTTTATTTATTGCTGGGGACAACAATATCTAAATCTGGGAATTTGTTTGATGTGCCTTCAGCATATAAGTATTTCAGAGCAAAAAGAATAAGGATTTGACAGTAATTCATTGATAAAAAGTTGTATTTCTAATGAATCCTTGATAATCTTCCTTCAGGCACACTTTCACTCTGTTTGTATGTTTTTATAGGAAGAAAAGCACGAATTTAAGCTATGTTCCAAATTGCTGACTCAAGCGGTAAAAATGATAGCACCAGACCAAGAAAAGATAGCCAACATAAGGCTACTAACACGAATAGCATGAAGATCACGCTAATCGCGCCACGAACCAGGAAGGAAAGGAAAAATTCACTGTGATCCGCGCTGATGGCGCGTTGTTCACGCTAACCGCACCAGCAAGACAGTTTCCACTGGGTCACCGCGTGATTAGCGTGGAGTTGGCGCGAATCGTGTCGGCAAAGGTTGATGTGTTTTGAACGTGCGGATTTGGACGAAATCGGGTAATTGAATCAAATCCTTATGAAGATTGTGACCTAATGTAGCCTTTGGGCTATAAAAAGAGGTCAGAAACCTAAGGAGGGTTATACTTTTTCACGGAGAAGAACACGGAAGCAGAAATCAAGCAAGCATTTGGACTGGAGCTTTCTTCTTCTCAATTTTTCTGGTTATTAGATTTTTATGAATTCTTTTCAATACTTTGAATTTTCAGACATGAATATGTCTGGCTAGTCTACTTTATTGTGGTAAGGGTCACAACCCTTGATGTGAACCCCTTGTAGTTTGGATCAATTTTACATTTATTTATCTAATTGAATTTATTTTCCTTTGTTCTTCATGTCCTAATTCTTTTAGATCTGATCATTCTAAATGGATTGCGAGGGTTAGGGTTCGCAATAGGGATATTGGGATCCTAGTTCCTGACAGGAAGGAAAGTAACTGTTCATGTATGCACTAGGGATAGGCTACATGAACTGCAAACATCCAAGATTCATCGATTCAAATGTTTAACCTAAAAAGGGATTACTAAGGGATTAGGGTTCTAATAAGTTTAAGATCACTAAGGGATTAGTGCTTAACCAATCAAATAAAAGATGGTGAATCGTTTGATCAATGGATAAATCGAATGTAAACATTGATTCAGATTACAAGGTAGGGATTAGAAAGGTGTTTGCCCTCTTACCTCAATATTTTCTCAATCATTTTTTCATCTCTTATAATTCAATCTCTGTTCATTTCTTTCTCAAGAAAAACCTAAAAATACGCTTTTTACTTTTAGTTTTATTTTTCTCATTAATCAACAATATTCGTCACACCCATTTGGATTCATTCAACTTAAGAGGACTGGTTATTATAGTACTTGGTGTACAATCCCTGTGGAGACGATCTTTACTTACACTTTATTACTTGGAACGATCGGTACACTTGCCGAGTTCGCAACAAATTTTTGGCGCCGTTGCCGGGGATTGTAAATTCCAATATTATAAATAACCGTTGATCTTTGAGATTGGATATTTAATTCTTTATTTTTTTTTTGTTCTGTTCTATCTTGATCTGCATTTTGCAGGTGTTACTAACTATTTTCCTTGAGTTTTATGCGAGGCAGACTTGCTCCTGAAGACTTAGTGTTTGATCCTGAAATCACAAGGACTGAGAGGAGGCTGAGGAAAGTTGCCAAGCAGATAGTTTAGGGAGATCTGATTAGTGAACCTATGCAACCCATACAAGAAATGGCGAATCACAAAGAATACTGGTGGAGGAGGTCCCAACAATCCACCATCGGAGGAGGAATTGATGGAGTCAATCTTGGCTCCGTTGTTCACAAGGCCAAATCCTAGCATCATCCGACCACCAATCAATACCAACAATTTTGATATTCAGCCAGCACTGACATCCTTGGTGGAGAAAAATGCATTTGGCGGGGAAGATTATGAAGACCCTCATGATTTCATGGACATATTTCTGAGAATCTGTGACACTACTAAGCACAACGGGGTGTCCGATGATGCAATTAGACTCTGTCTGTTCCCTTTTGTTGTAACAGGGAAAACTCTCATATGGTTAGATAGACAAGCTCCCAACAGTATCAGAACGTGGGATGAGTTGGCAGCTAAATTCTTTGCTGAGCATATTTCTATGGAAAAATAAAACAATTTGGTAAATTAAACTACCAACTTCACTCAATAACCGGGAGAAAACTTGTGTGCAGCCTGGACCAGATTCCAGGAACTGATCCAGAAGTGCCCCCAATATGACTTTCCAGACACAAAGAAGGTTAGAGTCTTCTATAACGGGATGACACCAGACTCCAGAATGATTGTCAATGGTGCAGCTGGTGGAACCATAGGAAAGAAGACAACGGGTCAAACCTTAGAGCTGATTGACTACATGGCAAGGAACAAGAATGCATCAATGGAAATTCAACCAGTTCAACCAAAGAAAAGACTTCTGCAACTAGGGAACAATGATGCATCACTAGCTGAGCAAAAGGCAATTTCTCAACAGCTAGCCAGTATGAATGCCAAGCTAGACAAGATGCAAGTCTCTATAGCTCAAGTTAATTCAGTTAACTATGAGTACTGCAAAGGGGAGCATGAGACTAATGAGTGCCCAACATTCATGGGAGCTGAGTCGTTCCAGGTCAATGGAGTCTGGTATGATCCAAGGCCACCACAGAATTCCCAAAATCTTCAGAGAAATCAGAATAGTGCTCAAGGAAGCAACTTTCAAAGGAGAATTCAAGGGGGAGGTTTGGATTACAAATCCAACAATTACCTACAACCTCCTCTTATTCCACATAAGGAGCCGTCTGAATTGGAGAAAGAAATGCTACAACTTTTTAAGACTACCAATGATCATATCCAGAATACTAGTCCTTTCATGAATGAGACAAGAGCTTATCATAAAAATCAAGATGCTTCCATATGGAACTTGGAGACTCAGATATGTCAATTTTCTAGACAGTTAGCTGAAAGAACTCAAGGGCAATTTCCTGGTGATACTGAAGTGAATCCGAAAGAATATTGCAATTCAATAGTCACCAGAAGCAGGATTGTGATTTTTCCTCAAGACAAGCCAAAAGTGGTTCAGCAAAAGAAAGCGGAGGAACCATTAATTGAGCTAGAATGTGATAAAGAAGTGGAAATACCTGCCACTAAGAAAAAAGAACCTGCAAGGCAAGAAAAAGAAGAGGCAAAGGAGAAAGCTGTTGAAGCTCTAAAGAAACCGATGGATTTTTCTCGTTTTGAGAAACCTCCTTATCCTATGAAGCTCAAGCAACAGGCACAAAAGCAAAAATATGCTAGGTTTTTCGAAATATTTAAAAAGTTTCATATTAACATTCCTTTTGATGAAGCTTTAGAAAGTATGCCTAACTATGCTAAATTCATGAAAGATTTATTCTCTAGAAAGCATAAGTTGCAGGAGTATGAGACGGTAGCACTTACTGAAGAGTGTAGTGCCATTATAACAAAGAATTTTCCACCAAAGCTTCGAGATCCTGGGAGTTTCAACATCCCAATTGCGATAGGCAACACCAATGTTGGCCGGGTACTTTGCGATCTTGGAGCAAGCATCAATTTAATGCCATTATCGATGTGTAAATCGTTGGGAATCACTGAATTGAAACCAACTATGGTCTCTCTACAGCTTGTTGATCGTTCAATGAGGAAACCTAGTGGGATCATATGAGATGTTCTTGTAAAAGTTGACAAGTTCATCTTCCCTGCTGATTTTATCGTGTTAGACATGGAGGAGGAAAGAGAAATACATCTTCTGTTGGGTATACCGTTCTTGGCCACAGCTCGAGCGATGATTGATGTAGAACAAGGAAAGGTCGAGTTGAGGATGAATGACGAGAAAATCACCATCAATGTTTTCGATGCTATGAAAAATTCATCCGATGAGAGTGATTGTTTCAGACTGGATGTGTTAGAAGAGGTGATTTTAGAGGAGAAAAGTGAGCTTTAAGAGCTTGAAAAAGAATTGAAGGCTCAAGATGAAGCTACTCCACAAGAAGTGTAACAGCCCGTTGTACACCGGTATTGTTAACATTAATTATGATATTAAGCGCATTTACAATCACAGCAATTCATTTATAAAAATGCGAATAAACTTTTTCCAATTATTACGCGAACAGTAAAAGTGTAAAAAGCAAAATAATTAAAAGTTGTGATCGTAACTGAAACACTAACGGAAGACTTACTTAAACTATTTATGCACTTTATTTTACTACATATAAGACACTGAGGGGTTCCCATAAACCCACTTAGTCAATTCCTCACTTTTACATTTTTACCAACTTAACCAGATTCACTAATTTATTTTTCTGCGAACACAAAACAAAAATCCAAACCTAGACTCCAGGTTATCCTTTTTCCTTATTCAAGTAACTTTCTAACAAGCTATCACACACTCGATTCCGAGCTCGTGAGCTCCGGTTATCGCCGTTTGAAGTTGGACAAACAACATTGTCCACCAACTCCAAAACAGCCCAAAACCTCCCATCTTCGCAGAATATTCTGCACCTAACCACCAAGCCACTGTCTCTCAAACTTTTACACCATAAACTAGACACCTCAAAATTAGATTTGATATATCGTATGCTTAATTTGACCAAGTAACGAAGCGGAAATTAATTTCCCAACACAGACCCGAATCTGCCCACTGGTACTGGCCAAAACAGGGCAGATTGTGCCATCAGACACCATGGGGCGCGCACAACACCAATGATACTAGGATTTTGACACAACGTAGGGGACATCTTAAGCTTCAAAATGGCGTATGGAACGTCCCAATCGGACCACTATGGAGAGAGATACGCTCTCCCGAAGTTCACCCAAAAATTGCTAATTCTATAGAAGATTCGCCAGAGTTTCCTTTGTATTTCCTAAAATCCCCAATTTTGCTTAAGTTGTTTAACACTACAATTATACCTGAAATCCAGTAAAATCCAATGGGTGGCACACACACGGGCCAACAACGCCTTGGGGCACTTACAACCCAATCCAATTTACACTTAAAACATAAGCAGTTCACTTTCAAATCTTTTAAAGCTTCAATCACCAACTTTTAATTTCATGCATAATTCATCATACGGATATAAACCTAAAATAGGCCTAAAGCCCTTCCATCATACTAAGCATACATCCATGGTATATTACAATACTGAATTACAATTACACTTACACTTTGACTTCAATTTACAATAATCCACATATTACAACTTTACTTAACAAATGAAATCATAACTAAAATGACAAATATAATACACTGAAGCGAAATATGCATCACTACTCCACTCATCATCATGCGGGCTTCTTGCCCGCTGCTCCATATCCACGGGTACATCCTGAAATAAATGCCCCGAGACGGGGTGAGATATACGGATATATCTCAGTAACCAAGAGGTTCTGGAGAAAACTCTGCCCAATGGTTCACTTCGATGTATATCAATAATATAAAACAACATCACTGTTATAAAACGGGATAAAGCAAGGGATTTAGAGAAAGGGGGTAATACGACATGCGGGATGGTAGCTATCAATACCACGCCATGTCCTCGGCTATACGCCTATGGGTACTATCCCTGGCGTGTTCAGAGAACAACCCACCAAGGTACCCCTTCCAACCATATACACCCGAGACTACCTAGTGTGCTCCTATCCGGATAACACACCACGACCCTGGGTCAACTGGAACTCCCTCTCGGAGACCTACCAGTGGCAGTCCGGAAAACTTGCCCGAAGGCTAAAAATATCTACTGGCCAGAGATCTGATACATAAGTACCCACTGTGATAATGCATATGCATGCTCATGCTGTTCTACACTACTCATACACACTTCCTACCATCACCCTCAACGGGTATGGTGGAACACACAAGGGGAACAAGCCCCAATACCAAGAGGTTACCTTTCTTTTTATCCGACCACTGAGCTCCGCAGAAACTCCACTTATAGCTTGATACACAGGGAATGCC
This sequence comes from Gastrolobium villosum, assembly GCA_032173675.1. NCBI lineage: Eukaryota > Viridiplantae > Streptophyta > Magnoliopsida > Fabales > Fabaceae > Gastrolobium > Gastrolobium villosum. The sequence goes on along the minus strand of JAVKPL010013301.1, from coordinate 13,242 downwards.
TACACAGAGGACAATTCCACACACTTAGAACTTTAAACCACTCATGAATTTCAAAATAACATGTGTAAATCATATCACTTACCTCAACCCATTTGGTTCAGGACCAAGGGTAATCCACTGTTTCACTGTTCCGAGTTTAGATCCACGTACGACAACCTATACAACCATGTATAGCCGTCAGTTTCAGTCCAAATACGTCAAAACGCGAAAATGTCAAATTTCACCTCACCACTATATAGGGTTCGGCCAACTCAGTGTTCATTTAGGTTTTATTTTTCTAAATTTTCTTTCTCATTTTATTACACTCACTTAGGTTACCCAAAGGCTAGTTCAATCGCCGTTTTTCCGTTTTACGACTTTTACGCAACGTTTTGCGAAATATTTCACTTTAGGCACATTAGGCCGATTTTAACAATATTATTTTTGCATTGATCCTTATACATGCCAATCACCACACAACCCATCTAATGACTTTTTCAACACACAACACATCACCAAAATTTTCCAAAACATCATTTACTCACTTATACATAAATGGCCGAATTCTATGTTTAGCCAAACCAAGGATTTTTCACTCAATTCTTATTATCCACACCTCACATAATAACTTCATATCATCATATAATCACCCTACAATCCACCATACAACACATCAATACAAAATTCAAAAATCCACTTCATGGCTTAAAATTTTCATTGCATTTCTAGCATTAATGCATCATTATAAGACATTATCATCTAATAGACATTTTGCATTTGAGCTCTGTAACACAACATGTCACAAAATCCCTCTTTAGGGTCCATAATCCAAATTCAAAAATCAACCAATGAAATGTTGAAATAACTTACCCAATTACAAGGTATATGGCTCCTCCTAAGCATACTCCACCATTGGAGCATGAAAAAGCTTCATGAACACCAAAAATCTCACCAAAACCGCAACTGAAATGGGGCTAGATCTCCTCACACACTCACTTTCAAGGCTATACAAGGCTACCAATGGATTCAGGAGGTGTTTTCCATCAAGATTCAAGACAAGAATCGTTGAATTCGGTGGAGAAATGACCAAGTTATGGCCAAAGGAAATTTTTGCATGGGGAAGGGGGGAGGGGGCTGTCATATGCGCATGGAGGGAGAGAGAAAGTGAGGGAAGATGATGAATAGTGCAAGGTGAGGTGGACTTAAGTGATTTTCAAGTGGGCGGGTCCCACGCGATTTAAAACTCATCCGAATTTCTCTCCGATTTCACTAAACGTTCGTAAATTCAAGACTTATTTAGAAATTATAATTTTTAATATTCACTAAACTTCTTTAATTATACTCACTTAGATGAATCTGGAGCTTTCCGGTTGTTCGGAGAAAACACTGCTTTAAGCTACAGCGCGCGCCGTTGGCACGCTTCCACAAACTGACTTAAATTCATCAAATATTATCAGAAATCATATTTCTTATTTCTATGGACCATTTAAAATTCATATTTGAAACCTAGAGCTCAAAATTCCTCTGGCACATTTTGCGGTGCAATTTGACTGCGGTATTTTTACCCGCGAAAAACACTATTCACTGATTTTTCTGAAACTTGTCTGTCCACTCAATTTTTCGTTCTGAATCCATTTCCTGGCTTATTTTTATCATCTGAGACCTTCAGCTCAATTTTTATCCTCCTAGGGTTGCGTGTTGGCTAATTACCGTTTTGCCCTTTCTTTGTATTTTGGCCCATCCTTTGGGATTTTCGCTAATCCATCACTTGATTACTCACTTAATACTTTAACTACTTAATTTAAAATTGTGAGGTGTTATAAGAAGAGCTAGAAGTTGTTTTTGAGGTGCTAGAAAAGAAGGAAAATGATCTAATTACAGTAGAACCAAAAATAGAATTGAAGGAGTTAACTGAAACTCTGACATATTCTTTCTTTGGAGACGAAAGCAGTACCCGGGAATCATCAATAAAGATTTGTCTAATGTTGAGGAAGGGAGCAAGAAGAAAGTCCATCAGCGGCGTGAAGAAAGCAAGCTGAAGGTTAAGATGGAAAAACACAAGAGCAAGGAAAAACATTTGGAACCTAAGCTGGAAATCTCGGAGAAACTTCATTCTTACCCACATACACATGATCCTGGAAAGACACAACATTGGATCAAGAAGACTGGGTCATCATTGGTAGCATGCTTCCAACCACCATGATTGCAAAGAGTTCCCGTCAGGCTCGTGACGTTAAACAAGCGCTACTTGGGAGGCAACCCAATGAGTTTTTATTATTCGTTTTTATTTTATTTTATTTCCTTTCCTTTGTGTTAGTTTGAATTTTATTATAATGTTTAGATATCTTTGGAGTTCTGTTGACTTGATGCTTTAACCATTGTGAGTGTGTTACCTGCGCAAAATTTCTTATTCTTCACCTAGTTTAGATTTATTGTTGGGGACAACAATGTTCTAAATCTGGGAATTGGGCACACCACATGCAGTACAGAGGAACAACTCTAACAGAAAAATTTTCTGAATCAGGGAGATATCGAACCCTTTTGCCTCAAATTGCTTTTTCTTTGTGAGATAGAAGAAGTTCTCTGAATAACATACCTGAATTTACATTTGCTACTCATGCAACAAGAAAATCAAACTTTAAGGAGCATACAAGACACTGTGTGAGAAGTCACAACTGAATTCTGTTTTGAAGTCTTAAGAGTTATAATTGCTCAAATGATTGAATTCTTGTTGAGAAAGACAGTTGGTATGTAATTTTAAGTGGGATTTAGATTCTAGTTTGATTACACAACCGTGAGGTTTGAGCCTATACAATGAATTTTTTTTTTAGAGAGACCTCGCTGTGATAACACTCTAGAACTTGATCTTTTTCTCAATAGTACATGCATGACCTGAAATGATAAAGGTAACTCTTTCTTGTTAACTCATTCGCCAAATAGCTGAACCGGAAAAAAATTATTCCATTGCTAGCCCCTTTAAGCCTTAGCCTGTTGTTTCTTGTTGAATTTAACCATGAGACTCTTAGCTTATTTTCCTATCAACACACCTTTGATGAGATTGATGCACTGATTATAGAAATTAAAGGATCAATTTCACAGAAATAAAGTGATAGTGAAAGCAAAAGCTGCGACCAAAGAGAAAAGATAGCCAACTTATGGCTACTCACGCGAATAGCGTGAAGATCACGCTAATCGCGCCACGAACCAAGAAGGAAAGGCAAAATTCATTGTGATCCACGCTGATGGCGCGGTGTTCACGATAACCGTGCCAGAAAGAGATTTTTCCACTGGGTCAATGCGCGATTAGCGTGGACTTGGCGTGAATCGCGTCGGCAAAGGTGAGGTGGACTTAAGTGATTTTCAAGTGGGCGGGTCCCACGCGTTTTAAAACTCCTCCGAATTTCTCTCCGTTTTCACTAAACGTCCGTAAATGCAAAACTTATTTAGAAATTCTAATTTTTAATATTCACTAAACTTCTTTAATTATACTCACTCAGATGAATCCGGAGCTTTCCGGTTGTTCGGAGAAAACACTGTTTTAAGCTACAGCGCGCGTCATTGGCACGCTTCCACAAACTGACTTAAATTCATCAAATATTATCAGAAATCACATTTCTTATTTTTATGGACCATTTAAAATTCATATTTGAAACCTAGAGCTCAAAATTCCACTGGCACGTTTTGCGGTGCAATCTGACTGCGGTATTTTTACCCGCGAAAAACACTATTCACTGATTTTTCTGAAACTTGCCTGTCCACTCAATTTTTCATTCTGAATCCATTTCCAGGCTTATTTTTATCATCTGAGACCTTTAGCTGAATTTTTATCCTCATATGGTTGCGTGTTTGCTAATTACCGTTTTGCCCTTTCTTTGTATTTTGGCCTATCCTTTGGGATTTCGCTAATCCATCACTTGATTACTCACTTAATACTTTAATTACTTAATTTAAAATTGTGAGGTGTTATAATCACCCCACCTTTTAGAATTTTGTCCGCAAAATTACATCTTAACGATCCTGTAACGCGGGGTGTAATCGAAAATCTCATTTCTGTGGTATCCATGATTACTTAGTCCTTCACAAACTTGATAACTTCGGGTATCTGACCCCTTAACTCATTATATCTTTCACTGTTTCCTTAAACCACTGTTGCTTTGTCACTCACTGTAGTTCATCATATACTCATTTTACACTTGTCATTTATGGTGCTATGACCTTCAATTCGCAATACTTTAAGCTCTTCACGGCTTACGGTTACACTTTCACCAATTCATCGGTAGTAGACGACCACATTACAATTTGTTTGTCTCACTTCATCCCATTCTCATCTTCATCTATCTTTCTGACCCAATGTCGTTCCCAAAAATCTCTTGTTGTTTCCATAATAGACCCTAACTGTTTTCATGTATCTTCACACTTTCTATAGCACTTAACTCTTTTCGCTGTCCTCACTGTTTTAACCATACCCAGACATACTAGTCCTTTCCATTACTGTTACTACTCTTATGATTTAGTTGTTTTCTTAGCTTTCACCGAAGCACATCCTTTCTAGTTTCCAGGGAACTTTGTCGTTTCTTATGATTTCGACTCACATTAAATTCTACACTCATATACTTTATTTTTCCTTGTCACGAGTCTTTACCTCTTCTTAGGTACTCATAACCATATCTTTCTCTTCATGATACAAAATTTACAATACTCACAATAGTTTATATCTTCGATTAACCTTTTAAAGTCTTTTAACCACACACACTCCTGAATCTTTCCATCTCGATTAACTGAACCATTGTTGCAAGTGCACCGATCGTTCCAAGTAATAAAGTGATAAGTAAGTATCGTCTCCACAGGGATTGATAAACAATTACTACTATAACCAGTCCTCTTAAGTTAGATAAATCGATTGATTGTTGACAAATAATTGTAATTTAAATTAAATGACAATAAAAGTAAAAGAATTGTTTTTGTATTTTTCTGGAAAAGACTTAAAATAGATGAAGAAATGTTTTTGTAGAAAAAGTGATGAAGAAGACTGTAGCCAGGGTACATTCACCAATTGTTCCCAATTTTACTTCGGATTGATTCATAAAACCTATTGAAATTAACAACTCAGACAAATTATCATCTTTTAGAAATAATTAGTTAGATCCCAATCCCTTGGCGATCTAACCCTTTACTTCAATTGGAACCCTAATCCCTTAGTAATTCCGCCTGAAAATAAGCATTATGTAGATAAATCCCACGACTGCAATCCATACAAGTCTATCCCTAGAACATGCATGGAGAGTCATCTTTATCTCCTTTCAGGATCAGTATTCCAACATCCCTATTGTGAATCCTGATCCCCAGAATATTATTCCCTATTAGGTTGATCAGATCTAACAGAAATAATATCAATACGCTCAAGATAAAAGATGAAATATATTAATTCAATACATAGAATGATTCAATCCTTGTAGCAATTGTTTACAAAAGGATCATGCCCCTGACTACAGAAATAGATCTAGCCAATCAACATCATGATCGCTGATCTGATTTCAACATAAACTGAAAAAGAAAATAAAGAAGAATACAAGAACAGAGTGATGAACACGAAGAACGCCTCCTCTAGGTCTTGTGATGTGTGTTCTGAGATGATATCTTCAGAGGTTGAGTCTCCTTTTATAAGAGAGATTCTGACCTAATTTGCATTTTTGAATCTTCTCACTTTCGCGCCTCCCACGCTCAGAGCGCCACTCCCGCGCTCAGGGCGTGGGAGTTACTGGCACTTTTTCACTTCCCGCGCTCACAGCGCCATCCCCGCGCTGTGAGCGCGGTTCCTTCTGCCAATTTTTGCTTTCTCGCGCTCTCAGCGCCACTCCCGCGCTGAGAGCGCGGGAACCTAGGTCTTTTTGATATGTTTTTGCCTCCTTTTGTTCATCTTCTTTGATATTCAGACTTTGGATATTTTTACTCTTTTTCTCTGCTTTTCTTGCATTGATTGAGTCATTTTCTTCCTCTTTTTGCCTTGTAATTTCCTATATGCTGACCGCATATCAAATAATTCCCAGATTTGAACTTTGCTGTCCCTAGCAATGTATAAGACTAAATCCAGGAAACAGATTAATCCAACATAACACTGTACAGCCAACAGATCATCTTACTAAGTATGCTTGAATCAATGTGAAGAATTTTTAATAATGCCTTTCATGAAAAGATTAGAATCTAATTTGCACATCCCTCACCCAGATAATCAAATAACGCTCAATACTCAAGTGTTTGGGGGAATGACAATTACTCCAGCTATCACTGTAACAACATTATCATAAAACTTGCTCATATTCTCAAGTACCTAAAGATGAGGAACATTAATACATGCAAAATTGATCAAAAGGACATCACAGGTTGTAACTTGGCCAGGCTAAAGGGTGGAATTTTTTTGGATAGTAGCTCAAGTAACAATGAGATTGAAAATTTGATAGTTTTTCATTTTTAACACATTCAACTCATTTGTTTTGCTCCACTAATGTTCCCACAGAATTTCGGGAATTTAATTCCTTCCGCCATATTTCCTTTTATTCACCTTTTTCTTTTCCTTTTTAAAGACACAATTCAGTCACCTTCTTTATCTTGACCTCTGTGGAGCTTACCTTAATTTCTTTCCTACACATCAGGGATTCAATCTCTTTTAAGGTAAGACAATAAGAATATGTCTAATCAACAGGAGTTTATGAACAAAAAGGTTCAGGCCCAAAGGGTTAATACTGGAAGAATTCACATAGGTGATTTATTTGGCCGTGGCTACAAAATAAAATCTGCCTTTATCATTTCAATCTATGCATGTATTTCAGAGAAACAAAGCAAGTTCTAGAATGCTATCACAGTGATATCTCTCAAAATAAATTCAGTGTTTGGGCCCAAAAACTCACTAGCTATGATGTTAAACTAGATTTCCAAACTAATCATTTAGGCATTTATTAACCATTCAAGCTTAGCAATTCAGACATACTAGTTGACAAAATTTGGCTATACAATATCATGCTAGCAATTTGTATATCCAGAATTTAATCAAACATAATTGAACCTGAGAATTTCCTTTTCAATACAAGACTTCTTTTTTTTTCATGGTGTAGTTCCACCATATTCATCAATCTTGCAATCTTGCATGCAGCATGTATGCCATAATTCCCAGATTTGAATGTTGCTGTCCTCAGCAACAAACTAATCTAAGACATAGCTTAAGCTGCCAGATGTAGGACACACATAGTTGTTAATATCCAAAGCATAATATGCAAGAAAATAGAACCCAATATAAAGTGCCATCAACCTTAACTTTGTTCAACCTTAAAAACAAAATGTAAAACTAAATTGTTCCAAGAAATTTAAAACAAAATGCAGTAAATGGGAGTGGAGGAACAAGATCAAAAGTCATCCATAAATTCATCATCTGCAAAATCACCCAGAATGTCATCATCTGCAGTGTTGGAAGGCATAGATGGACCTGCTTGTGTAGCAGGGGGAACTTGACCCATTAAACCAGCCGTGTCAATTCCCCTATCCAGGCATAGTCGCTCCAACATGTTCATCATATAGTTGTTCTGAACCAGCAACTGTTGGAGCATCTCAGAATCAGTAGATGTGGATGGTGCGGATACTGGGACAGGTGGTGGAACAGCACCGCCAGATGCTTTCCAGATTGCTTGTCTTCGGGACTCCTTCTGCATGTCATTATACGCACGCTGTGTTAATTCCGCTTTGGGCTTGACATCCCTGGGCTCATCATCTGGGATCTCGACTCCTGCCTTGATGCATAGCTGCTCAATGAGAGAGCAATGAGCCAGACTAAAGTCTAACCGACCATGAGTAATCATGTGAGCTATCCTATCAGACAGAATAGCCCCAATATGGAGGTTGTGATTTCCCAGCAGAGTATACAGCAGTACTGCCCTTTCTACATTGACATCACTGAGATTTGTAGAAGCCATGATGGTTGAGTTGATGAATGAGTGCCAGAAGATTGCCTCTTCATTGAGATCAAGCCTATCCAATTTTTCTGGCACGGCTGGCTGGCCTTGCTTGGGCTTCCATGCAGCTTTGGGTTGAGCGATTCCTTCCCGGATAGTGGTAGCCAAAGCTGGCATTTCTTCTCTATATAACCCGTCAACCGGCTGCATCCTGTGGAAGGTGTCAGTGAAAAAGCAGGATTGGGTTGCTTCCCATGAGGTGTTCAGCAACCTCTCAATTTGGAAAGCGGTAAAAGAAACTTCCTTCCCCCACCCAGGTCTTTCTTGTCCTGTCTACTGTGTCCTTATCAGCATTGGCACAGAACTCTCGCAATATGGTGCTGCAGCTTGTCTGTGGAAGTTGGATCAATTTTTGCCATTTCCTTCTTTCAATTGTCAGGACGACTGGACAGTCATCCGCCAGAAAACTGCTGATTCTTCGTTCTGGTATAATCTTCTTTTTCAAAAACCAGTTGTGGTACCGGTCTTGGGTTGCTGGAGAAAGAAACCGGTGTTCGTCAAAATCAATCAGAGCAGGGGCTCTTTGCCTTTTGGTGCCAGCTGCACCTGGGGTTTTTTTAGCGGCCCTTTTTTCCTGCATTCAGAAAAGTTCCACCACGGATAGCATACAAATATGGACACCAGAATATTAGACATGCAATGACAATTCCCAGATTTATCTTATGCAAACCATAGTTCAACATTGTATGCAGCCCTAACATGCCATTATCTTACATACCATTAATCATGCAAACCGCCATGCCAGTAATGATAATCATGGTATGAATATGAAAAATGGAATTTCAACACTGACATACGTACAATCATATTATGGAGCATGCATTTCATCCGTTTTCACATATGGGGACCAGCATCTATTTCATCCTAGCATGCATTTTGAAGAGAGATGAAAATTTGTGGCTTAAACATTCTATCAAACATGGATCATGCATTCATCCAACATCATAGCAGCAACAACAACATTGCAATTTGAACAAAATAAAATAATGCACTCTTACCTTGTCTCCTGCCATTTTAAAGAAGTGAATGTACCACGGAGTGATGAATCCTGAATGAAAAACTTAACCTTAATCCTACAATGGTGGGGAGAGGAGAAGATAGTGTGGAGGAAGGAAGTGTATGTGGGAGAGGGATATGATGAAGAGGAAAGGAAGAGGGGAAAAGAGGAGAAGAAGAAGAGGAAATGGGGGAAGGTGGCGGCGGCTGAGGGAGAGAGAGAGAGGAAGGAGGAGGAAAAAATGGGGGAAACTTAGGGTTTCCCCCTTTTTAAAAACTGTCCGCGCCTCCCGCGCTCACAGCGCCATCCCCGCGCTGTGAGCGAGGGACCTTCTGCCAATTTTAGCATTCCCGCGCTGATGGCGCGGATCTCGCGCTCTCAGCGCGGTACCCACTGCCTTTTCCGCTTCTCCCGCGCTGATGGCGCGGTACTCGCGCTCTCAGCGCGGACCCTTCATTTTTTTTTTTTTTTTTTTTTTTTTTTTTAAAGATGAAATATATTATCCACTGGTTGCCTCCAGTAAGCGCTTGTTTAATGTCACGAGCCTGACTGGAACCATGTTTAATCAGGTGAAGTCAAAGAGACAGAAGTTATCTCTCTATTCACTGGTTCCCCAAAGTAAATTTTTAACCGATTTCCATTTACTTTAAAAGATCTCTCATCATTCAGGGGAGAGATTTCAATGGTGCCATATGGAAATACACTCTTTACTACAAAGGGACCAGACCAACGAGATTTAAGTTTTCCCGGAAACAATTTCAATCTAGAATTGTACAGTAATACCTGTTGACCAGGTGTAAACTCTTTCTGTTTGATCCTGCTATCATGCCACTGCTTCGTCTTTTCTTTATAAATTTGTGCACTCTCATAGGCAGTTCTTCTGAACTCATCTAGCTCATTTAGCTGCAATATTCTCTTCTTTTGAGCTCCTGATAGTTCAAAATTTAAGAACCTTGTGGCCCACAAAGCTTTGTGTTCTAACTCCACTGGTAAATGGCAAGGTTTGCCATATACCAACTGATAGGGTGACATGCCTATTGGAGTTTTGAATGCAGTCCTGTATGCCCACAGTGCATCATCAAGCTTTTTGGCCCAATCTTTCCTAGAAATCCCCACTGTCTTTTCTAGGATTCTTTTTATTTCTCTATTAGAGACCTCCACCTGCCCACTAGTTTGAGGATGATATGGTGTGGCTATCCTGTGCCTCACTCCACATTTGTCCAACAAACCCTCAAATTGTCTGTTACAAAAGTGAGTACCCCCATCACTAATGATAGCTCGAGGTACTCCAAACCTTGTAAAAATATTCTTCCTTAGAAAATTCACCACTACCTTAGCATCATTAGTGGGAAGAGCAACAGCTTCTACCCACTTAGATACATAATCTACAGCCACAAGGATATATTGGTTAGAATAAGAGGACGGAAATGGACCCATAAAATCAATGCCCCAAACATCAAATAATTCCACTTCTAAAATATTATTCAAGGGCATCTCATCTTTTCGTGAGAGATTTCCTGTCCTTTGACATTTGTCACATTTTTCTACACAATCTCTTGCATCCTTGAAAAGTGTTGGCCAGTAGTAACCGCTTTGCAAAACTTTCTGTGCGGTTCTATTGCCCCCAAAATGTCCTCCATAATTTGAAGAATGGCAATGCCATAAAATCTGGCCCACCTCAAACTCCGGAACACATCTGCGGAGGATCCCATCAGCACATTGGAAATATAGATGTGGATCCTCCCAGAAATAACGCCTCACCTCTCGCAGAAATTTCTTTTGTTGTTGCCTTGTAAGGTTGGGAGGCAATTCTCTTACCACTTTATAGTTGGCAAAATCTGCGAACCATGGAGGAACAAAAACTGCCATCACCTTCTCATCAGGGAAATAGTCATTGATTTCTTTTTCTGAACTATCTTGTAGTTCTTTTGCCTGAATTCTAGAGAGATGATCAGCCACTTTATTTTCCACTCCAATTTTGTCCCGAATTTCCAAATCAAATTCTTGAAAAAGTAGCATCCACCTTAACAACCTTGGTTTTGCATCCTGCTTAGTCATCAAAAACTTAATAGCAGAATGGTCAGTAAAAACAACAATTTTAGATCCTAACAAGTAAGGTCTAAATTTGTCCAATGCATAAACCACTGCTAACATTTCTTTCTCAGTTGTTGCATAATTAATCTGAGCATCATTCAACACTTTGCTAGCATAGTAAATGACATGTAATAACTTTTCCTTACGCTGACCAAGGACTGCACCAATTGCATATGCACTGGCATCACACATGAGTTCAAATGGAAGGTTCCAATCGGGAGCTGTAAGCACTGGAGCTGTAGTAAGCTTTTCTTTTAACACATGGAAGGCCCTTGAACAAGCATCATCAAATAAAAATTCTGAATCTTTCACCAAGAGTTGGCTTAATGGTTTAGCAATCTTGGAGAAATCTTTGATGAATCGCCTGTAAAAACCTGCATGTCCTAGAAAACTCCTAACAGCATTTATATTTACAGGGATGGGAAGTTGTTCAATCAACATTAATTTTGCTTTATCTACTTCAATCCCTGCCTTAGAAATTTTGTGTCCCAGCACTATACCTTCAGTTACCATAAAATGGCACTTTTCCCAATTTAAAACCAGATTTGTCTCATTACATCTTTTCAAAACTTTGGATAAATTGTTCAAACAAAAATCAAAATTAGAGCCAAAAACAGAGAAATCATCCATAAATACCTCTAGACCTTTCTCCACCATATCTGAAAAGATGTACAGCATGCACCTTTGGAATGTGGCAGGCGCATTGCAAAGGCCGAATGGCATTCTTCTGTATGCAAAGATTCCAAATGGGCAAGTAAAAGCTGTCTTTTCCTGGTCTTCAGGCGCTACAGGAATTTGATTGTAGCCTGAATACCCATCTAAGAAGCAATAATAAGAATGGCCCGCCAATCTTTCTAGCATTTGATCAATAAAGGGAAGTGGAAAATGATCCTTCCGTGTAGCTGTGTTCAACCTCCTGTAATCAACACACATTCTCCAACCCGTGATAGTTCTGGTTGGGATCAACTCATGTTTTGCATTAGTGATGACTGTGACCCCACCTTTCTTTGGCACTGTTTGAACTGGACTTACCCATGCAGCATCAGAAATTGGGTAAATCATTCCTGCATCAAGAAGTTTTACAACTTCCTTCCTTACCACCTCTTTCATTGTTGGGTTCAATCTCCTTTGTGGTTGCCTCACAGGTTTGATATCATTTTCCAGGAGGATCTTATGTGTACAAAAGGAAGGATTTATGCCCTTTAAATCAGCAATAGACCATCCTATTGCGGTTTTATGAGCTTTTAAAACTTCCACTAGATCTCTTTCTTGGCCTTCTGATAGAGCATTGTTGATGATTACCGGATAAGTATCACCATCTCCCAAAAACACATATTTCAAAGTGTCTGGTAATGGTTTCAACTCAACTTTGGGGGCACCAACCTCTATGTCTTCCACTTTTTCTTTCAGAACCTCTACAGTAAGCCCTTCTTTTTCAAAAGGTACATAATCACGAGCCTTCAACTCATAATCAAGTTCTTGAGGCCGTTCTTTCTTATGTTGAACAGATTCAACTTGGAAACAATCATTATTATCAGCTGGTCTCTTCATAGCTTCTGAAACATTGTAGATGATTTCCTCATCGTTCATTCTCAGTTTAATCATCCCCTGCTCAACATCAATTAGGGCTCGGGCTGTAGCCAAAAAGGGTCTTCCTAATAACATGGGCTTCTCACTTCCTTCTCCCATATCCAATACCACAAAATCTGCAGGGAAGATAAACTTATCTACTTTGACAAGAATATCTTCTATGATCCCATTGGGTTTCCTTACGGATCTGTCAGCCAATTGGAGTGATACCTCAGTGGGTTTCAATTCCTCAATCCCCAATGATTTGTAGACTGATAAGGGCATTAAATTAATGCTAGCCCCAAGATCACATAAAGCTTTCCCAATGCCAATATCACCAATAGCAATAGGAATATTAAAACTTCCTGGATCACTCAGTTTATCTGGAATTTTCTGTTGGATAAAAGCACTACACTCTTCAGTGAGTGTTACAGTTTGACATTCCTGCAATTTTTGTTTCCTAGATAAGAGATCCTTCATGAATTTTGCATACCCTGGCATATTGGCTAGGGCTTCTGCAAAAGGAATATTGATATGTAGTTTCTTGAAAATGTCCAAGAATCTATCATAATGTTTGTTGTAGGCTCCCTTCTTGAATCTTTC
>JAVKPL010013300.1:0-72029 GCA_032173675.1 Gastrolobium villosum | reverse complement strand
GTATAAGTTGGTGTGATCGGCCACAATATTTTCCTTGGTAGCTTTTCTTAACATGGACATGTACCTGAAGAAAAATGTTTACAACAAAAGCTAGAGTTAGAGATGAATAAACCTTGCATTTTATTTTGTACATGTGAAACAATGAGGCAACTTTTTCTTTCTCTTTTTGTTTATCGCGAGACATAGACTTACCACTCCCTAAGCTTATCAGGTTGTGGAGTTCCCTGAATTTCTGGATGACAATATAAAATATAATCGTCACCCTTTAACGGAGGACATGCCCATATATAGCAGCTTGTAAATCCGCGTTTCTTGCAATACTCAAGGTATCCAATCTAAAAAGAAACAAATTATAATTAAAATTACTCAAATATTTTATAGAATAGAAATTACATGAAGAAAATAAGTCGGAATTTGAATGTCTCCAAGAAAGGGTTCCAAAAGGACATATAGACATTAGACGAGCAAGAAATTAGCAAAAGGTTACCAGAATTTCATGATAAACAAATGTCCGAAGAGGCTCTCCAGTCACTGTTTTAACCTCGGGCCTAAAATACTTGACAGAGTCAAGATATGAAAGATAAACCCGACGTTGATTGGGAAATTGGCATTCACATCCAAATTCTTGAACATACATGGCAAAGAGGCATACTTCCACACCTTCAATAGTGTCAATCTCCAATTAACAAAATGCCACCAAGATAAACACACACACACACACACACACACACACACACACACACACACACACACACACACACACACACACACACACACACACAGAGCAAGAATATATTAACATTAACATCAACATTACCTTTATCCCAAACAGAAACAAGAATTTGTAAAAAGGTAAATTTGGATGATGAAATTATAAATTGAATCAAATAAACTTCTTCTAAAGCATACCACTGATATAAGAAACATCATGATTACAATAATTACCTAGTATCCATTACTTAGTCTCAATTTAACTAGCATGTAAAAAAAAATCAATGCTACACAAGCTACATGCAACAGCGCATCAAAATATCAACATCAATTGGGGTCACCGATGAACCCAAATAAGAAGCAAGAAAAGTTTAAGGGAAAAGAAAAATAAATGACAGAAAATCAAGAATGTATTTTGATTCTAGGGATTCTTCATAAAGCATTAGATCTTTAGGTTCTAACTAATAGATGATAACCTAAGCATCATTTCCAACCACGAACAAAGAAAATCTTTGAATTGTTTTATTCCATGTCAAGTATCAAATTTCCTAAAAGCTTAAGTCATTATGTGGAAGAAGCTCATAAAAGGTTTTATATGTAACAATAACAATCTCTACGTAGACAATATAAATTTAAAAAACTATAGCAAGTACCAATAAGGAGATGAATTACCTCATCATAACTTTTCCCTTGAAGCGTGGCCCTCTCTAGTCTTTCTTGCTTTAGTCGCCTAAATAATCGTTGTTCTATGTGGTCACTGAGAGTTGTTCTCGGTAAATCCTTGGCTCCAAGAACAGCATCTTGGGGTAAGGGCTTGCGCTCACCTCTTTCTACTTCTTGGATATAGCAGTTAGGGCAAGTGTATTCAGCTTTTCCACCATCATTTCTTCGACCATTAAATAAGGCACATATTTGATGTTGCCAAGCTTCACATTTATCACATTGAACCCACTGCATACAACAATAGATGGTTCAACATCAACATCAACAATATCTTTATCCCAAACTAGTCAGGGTCGAAGACAATAGATGGTCATTAAAACAAATAAACAGTCAATTAAATGAACAAAATAATACATATGGTACGTACCGATTCTTCCGTTTCCTCATCATTTTTCTTCTTTTCCATCCTTGACTTAGGAAAGGGGGGAGTCCCTTCAACAACAATGGTGTCTCCAACAGAAAGCCGATTATAGCATGAAGTACAAAAATAATGCCGGGTATCCCCAGTACCCATGGTATAATACATATTATTTTTTTTAATGAAAGAATGGCATGTTGTGCAAGAAATAGGTGGTGGTTCAAAGGTAAGCTTCTCCACAGCACACAATTGACAGGAGTTCTCACTCATTGAATGCTTCATTGCTTGATTCTTCTTTGCTTTTGATTTGCTCTATCACAATAAAATAGATGCATCATGGTAAAAAGAGGATATTAGAGAAAATTAGACAAATATAAGGCATGAGATACAATAACTGAACCTAACATAGTATTGTTAAATAATGGGATGATAAGGCTTTTCAAAGTGTACGCCACGGCCACCAAACAAACTCGATAAATCCTTGAACATTTAGAAGAAAAATAGAATGGTTGAATTTATTGTTTTGGTTTGTTGCATAAAATATATATTCACCTCATAAATAAATATTATGAGAAACTAAGATGAAAACAAAATTGAGTGCAATATGTAAATTAATCCTCTAGAAGAAGCATAAGAAATTATATTTCATAAACTGGACAATCTGAGGAGAAAAGATTCAAATGCTGAAACAAATAATAAACATATTATATGCACAAAATATCAAAGATCAGTAGATCACAACAAGATAGAGATTTACAAGTGTGTTATAATGTTAATTAGGAGCCCATCCCAAGTTTTTCACATGCATGATAAGCATAGTTCAACACTGTCCAGCTGATTCAATTGGCATGGACTTGTTCGGGTGTTTATTAGTGAATATTGGGCATGCCCTCAAAGCTTGTTGGAGCAATTATTATTATTTTTTAACTAGGTTCAGGGCCTTTTGTAAGAGAAAGGCAGGGCAGGGCAGGGCATGCTGTGTTCCATAATTTTTATTTTAAACTAGACTAGATTGAAACTGGTTCATACTAGCACTAAATTAATGGATCGATTTAAAGTAACTTTTTCCTTTGAAAAAAATTGCACAAGAATAAACAAAAAAACTTACTTGGCCAACCCATTGCCTGAGGCCAGTTATATGTTCCCTGACTTGGTCGGGAGTAAATAGTTCAATCAATGAGACCCCTTTTATTTCTGGTTTATCAGATTTGGTTCCAGTTGCATTTTCAGATGGCTGGATCACATTTTCTTGCTTAACTTGTCCATTTTCTTGCTCTGTTTTAATATTTTCTGGCCTAGCTATATTCTCAGGCTCATCCATTTCCATTTCATAGGTGACAGGCTCACCAGCAGCAGGCCCAGGCCCTTGCCCTTTATCATCTGCAATAATATCCTCATCCATTTGCTGAACTTGTTCTACCTTAACTTGTTCTGTAAACTCAGATTTAGTTGAAGTAGAATTGTCATACTTCATACGTTTTAGGGGAGGATGGTGCAGGTCTTCCCAAGTTTCAACCACGTCACCCATTGTACATGGATAAGCTTGGCACTGATCAGTAGTATCCTTGGAAGACGGTGGGTGCAGCAGGTCTTCCGAAGTTGGAGGAATAGATGAAATAGAATTGTGACAATATTTCATACGTTTTTGTGGAGGAGGAGGGTGCAGGTCTTCCTGAGTTGATTCACAATCTTGCCGAATCTGCCGCTTACGATAGTTTTTTACAGTAACACAAACAGGACAAGATGGATCCTTGCATTTTATGAAATGATGAAGCAATTCCCTGGTCTGACGACACCGAGGATATATACACTGACGTAGCAGCAGGGTGCATTTATCTACGTGATTACATAACTCTTTTGCAATAGAACAATGGTGGCGTCCCAGACATTGCCCTTCTGGGGCAGAACACCGTCGAGCATGAAGTAAGAATAAAAGCCACCTCTGTTGATTCCTGTATGACGAGTCTAGTTGCTCAGCTGAGCCTCTAGAAGCAGCTTCGTCTTGCACCGCTGCTATTCTTCTTTTTCTTTGATAAAAATCCATGTGAAGATGCTGCTCATGCTCATGTGACATATTCCCAGGACTGCTCATGTATGTGATCAACGAACTACAATAGAAAGAAAAAAGTAAGGAAAAAGAGAAGAAAGAATAACAAAGACGGACAGAATGAAAATATGTGTACGTACAATTAAATATAAAGGGTTTCGTTTCCTATTTATTCAAAAATTCATAAAAAGGGTTTTGTTTCCTATTTAATCAAAATTTCAAAAAAATAGGTTTCGTTTCAAATCGGAATTAATTACCGCTAATTTCATGGATTCATTAATGAACTAATTTAAGGGTTTTATGATTATCATTTATTACCCCATGAATATTATAATTAAATATAATAAATTTCAAATAAAACTAATGTAACACCCCCAAATTCCTAACAGTTTATAAAACATTCTTATAATAAATAAATTATCAAAATTCATGTTTTATACAATTATGATAATAAAAAAATATTACGGAAGCTAGTCTAAATCAAATTTGGGGGAATATTACCGCCGCACCTGTACAGGGACAAGTGCAAGGCTCTTTATTACAGTCAAACAAACACAAAAGTCAGAAAAGCTGGTAATCCCAATCAAAATACAATTAATGTAATTAATAATGAAATTAAATCAAATATCAATATATATAATCAAATAGTGATCAAATAAATGACATTCACAACTCAATGACAAAATATCAAATTCAATATATATTCACATCGAATCAAATATCATTTCATAATCTTTATTATGTTTATTTAGTGGAGTAGTGGGAAGAGAACCATGGAAGACCCGGAGATCCTGCCAGTCTACCCTGTGACCCGAATATCCTGCCAGTCACAAATCAATAATTTGGCCATAATCAATTCACATCTTCCTAGTGTCCCGGATATCCTGCCAGACACCTCTTCCCAAAGTTGCTACTAGTATCCCGGATATCCTGCTAGATATCACTTTGAGAAGAACAGATATTCTCTGTTCACATCATATAAATATATCGGAGGCATAAAGCCCAAAGGTTGTGTTCATCACTTTGGGAGGTACCATTCCAAAGCTATCTTCCCACTATTAGTTTATTACAATCACATACAATCTATTCAATCTTGTCACGATTCTCATAATTGTCAAATAGTTTTCATGATTTCCATCAATTTAATCAAGAGTATAATTTCCAAATCCATTATTAGAGAATATCATAATTTTCATATTCAATATCTATCAGGATAAAACCCAAATTCAATCATCATATCAAAATTTTCCAAAGCAAAATTCAAATATTCACATCTAATAAATTTAATAGGAAACATAACTATAGTGCCCTAAGCATCGAGATTACATCAAACAAATATTCATATAACGCTAAGTCTAACCATTGACTCTCTAGTGATTAGGATTACATCTACCAAGTTACATATAACCTATGACTCTTTAAGGATTAGGATTACATATACCAAATTACATATAAACATAACCTATAACTCTCTAGGGATTAGGATTACATATACCAAATTACATATAAATATAACTTATAACTCTCTAGGGATTAGGATTACAATTAATTAATTCCAAACAAAATTATAACCTAAGAACACCTATAGATTAGGATTACCCAAGAAAAGTCTCATACACAATAAATCTACAACCACCTAGAAATTAGGATTACCTGGTGTTGGCTACCTTTTAGAAGAAAAGTGATTGGTGGAAGAAAAATGGTTGATAACCAAAGGAAAATAAAATTTGAAGTAAGAAAGGAGAGAGTAGAGGAAAAGAGAAATGGAGAAATGTTGAGAATTGCAAAGTGGTTTGGTTTAGTTAGGTTGACTCCTATTTATAGCTGGAATTTTAAAACCGAGACATTAATAACGGTCATCACATTTATTTTGATTATAAAAACTGCAGGTAAAATTTTAAATATTATTAATGGTTATAAAAATAAATCGAAACATTAATTACAGGTAACGGTCATCTATTTATTTTGATTATAAAACTGCAGGTAAAATTTTAAATATTATTAATATATTAATGGTTACAAAATTAATAATAATAATTATCGTCATAACCAACCATAACTGCTGAGCGTTATAACTACAATCACCAATAATTAAGGTTATACCTTTAAAGTCAAATTATGATACACTATCAGCAATCAATGCCTATAATCAATTTACTACATATTAATTATTATTATTATTATTATTATTATTATTATTAATTATTATTACTTCTATTATTATTATTATTAAAACTTATAAGTTTTTTTTTTGTATTATTAAATTACATTACGGATAAATCAAATCATGATAACTATTAATTACACTTCTTGCGATAATACATCAATGTACCCTCCTTAAAAGAAGTATCATCCTCGAAACATTAAATTTTTTTTCTTTTGAAACCCCCTAAAAAAAGCTAAATTTAAAACACTACAATTTAATGAATTGTTAAATTTAATCAATGCTATAAAATTAAATATTATTATTATTATTAATATTATTATTATTATTAATTTTTTAGGATATTAATCCTACCCTCCTTAAAAGAAGTTAAATTTAATTTTTTTTTCTTTTGAAACAAAAATTAATGAATTGTTAAATTTAATCAAGTTAGAAAAAAAAATTTCAAAACTGAATATCTTCTTTAAACAAATAGAAATTTTTATTGCATATATTATCTTTCATTTGGTAGAAAAAATTTTAATCATTGTAAGAACAACACTAAAAGAAAGCTAATTACTTTTTTTTTAAAATAAGAACGAGTTATTAAAGGTAGCGTAAAAAAAATTAAAAGAATAATATCAATAATATTGGTTCAATTGTTAGTTTTGTTAATTTTGTTACTAAAAGAAAGCATTAAATATAGGAAATCATAACCATAAAAAGGTGGAAATAAATATAAAATATTAAATTTGGAAAAAGATATTGTAACAACCAAGTTGTGTTACTAACAAGTTACAACCAATCAATCTTACTGTTCGATAGATTATTTTGATCCAACGGTTATATTTATTTCAATCTTTGTATGGTTATGATTCCCCATATTTAAAGTGAAAGCATTAAATATGGGAAATCATAACATACAAAGGTGGAAATAAATATAAGATATTAAATTTGGGGAAGGGTATTGTAGCAACCAAGTTGTGTTACTACCAAGTTACTACCAATCAATCTCATCGTTCGATCGATTATGTTGATCCAACGGTTGGCCTAATATATAAAAAAAGCCTATAGCCTATTTTCTATATAGGTTTTTTCAAAAGCCTAGACATGTTCTATTTTACTATTTGTAATAAGTCAAGTCTGGCCTAATATAGGCGAGGCCTTAGGCCCCTGTAGACCGAACTAACCCATTTACACACTTGATTGTTGTACATAAAGCGATTATAGAAATGATTATATATATATATATATATATATATATATATATACAAACAGTGATGTTAAACCCGACCCAGGCATCGACCCGTAATAGTACTGGGTCACTGGTCGGACAGATGGGTTACTGGTCTGACCGGTTGACCCGGATATATATAGATATATAAAAATATATTTAAATATGAACATATAAATTCAATTATATTCTACATATATAAAATGAATTAAACAAGATTTACTAAATAAGCTCAAAAACATGAAGCATAAATAAACAAAAATGCACGTTATTACTATGTCAATTTAAATTGCAACTCAGAGTCCTCATAAACATGCCTCTCAATGACATTGAGCTCGTATTTTCAAATTCAACTACATTAAAATAACATATGTTACATTCTCTTACTTTATTATTTCACAAATTGCTGCAGTATTGAAAACTGAAATTTGAGGTCATTGTTGAACAGTATACTAGCAAATAAAATTATATAAAGTTTTTAAAATGAGTTCAATATTTTTTTTAGATAAGATGAAACAGTTTTGATTTTTTTGGATTTTTTTTAAGAAAAAATGCGTGACCCGGCCAGGTCACGGGTCACTTCACCAGGTCACCGATTTTGACCGGATTTGGCCAGTTTTGTCCAGATTTTGATCGGGTTTGACCGAACCGATACTTAACTGGTCCAATGACCAGTTCGCCAGGTTCCGTGTCGGGCCGAATTTTATAACAGTGTGTATATATATATATATATATATAGGGGTAAATATTTCTACAGCCACTTTAGATAAGGTTATCTACAGCTACCCCAAAACTACGTCATTTTGATTAATGAATGGTGTTTTTGTAATTTTATTTTTAGATGATTATTGAAGGGTGTTTCAGTAAAATGCATATGATAAAAAAATAAACAAAATTATAGAAACACCCTTTATTAATTCACCTAAAATTATAAAAACATCATTCATTAATTAAAATTACGTAGTTTTGGGGTAGCTGTAAATTGGGGTGTAAATGGGTCAGGCTGGCCCAACCCGGCCTACATTGAGCCTGACCTAGCTCGACCCTTCAGAGAATGTAGAGTAGGTTTAGGCTTATAATAAAGCCTCTTTTAACAAACAGGCCATATACCGATTTTGTCAAGCATGGCGTAAAGCCTTGTAGGCGGGCCTTTTTAATTTATCAAAATAAAATAAAATAATAATATTTATTTTATGTGGCAATGTACCAATACCAATCATAATTTTTATGTGCACCGCCGCTTCTCACTCTCGGCTTCGTCTGGGGTATTATGTTGACTTTTTCTTGTTTGTCATTTTTTTCCTTATGAGAAGTACTAGTGCATGTATAATGGAACTTTCTTTGCTCTATACAATTATTTTCTTTGCTTAGTATCTATATTGGGAGGCTTACAAGGCCTGTATGTCATGTCAGGCTTTCTTATTTTTAAAAATAGGTCGGATTTGGTCTACAAATAAAGCCTTTAATAGGCCCGTAGACCAGATAGGCTGATTTTTTTTACGTAGGCTTGGACCAGGAAGGCCAAAGCCCAACTCATTTACATCCCTAACTGTAGATAACCTTATCTAATGTGGCTGTAGAAATGCTTTTTCCATATATATATAGTAAGTTATAGTTACAACTTTTTTTTTATATAACCTCTTAGAACCATATCTTATCACCGTTGATTTCCGCCAATCAACGGATATTATTTTCTCAAATTAAACTCATTAATTAATTATTAACTCACAATAAATGATAACCATTGATTGGCGGAAATTAACGGTGTTAAAATATGGTTGTAAGAGATTGTAAAAAAAAGTTGTAACTATAATTTTCCTCACACACACACACACACACATATATATATATATATATATATATATATATATATATATATATAGATAAAAGATCCTTTAACATCGGCCTTGACACCATAATCAAAGGAAGTTATCCCTATATATATATATATATATAATATAGGGATTTGATTTTATCATGTTGCATGAGAATTCAATTCTCATGTTGTAACTCAGTGGTGGACTCCATATTTATTAAAAAAAAAAAAAAAAGAAAAATTTTACACGCAAATCGAAATATCACAACGTGATAATTGAATTCTCAACATGAGAAAATGTTTTCCCATATATATATATAGGGATTTGATTTTCTCATGTTGCATGAAAATTCAATTATCATATTGTGACTCAATTAGTAGTGAACCCCATATTTATTAAAAAAAGAAAAAGAAACGCAAATCGAAAGGTCACTAACATGAGAGTTGAATTCTCATGCAACATGAAAAAATATTTTTCCATATATATAATGGGTTTTATAATTCTCATTCAACAAGAGAATTTGAATTTTCCTACACACCCTTCAATTTTCGTGCCAACGTGAGTCCTAAACATAATTTTTTCTAATATACGGGTCCCATGTACTTTTTATCTCTACCACATGAGAATTCAATTTCTCATGTTGAATGAGAAATATAAAACCCATATATAATATTCATTTTAGACAAAAAGTTTGATAAGTAAATATGACTAAAATGTTATTAACTTGTGATATTTTTTAAAGAAAAAACTTTATAAAGAATAATATGCTGTAATGCTACTGGGCAACTAAATAAAGCTGGATACAAAGTGGGGAAGAAAATTGGGAAGGAATACAATTCTTTATAACATTTACACAGACATTACTTACCAACATTCAATCAATCATTAACTAGCAAACAATTTGCAAACGTGGAAAACCACCTCGTAACAATAAATCAGAACTTGCAGAAAACTACATCAACTTTCCCGATTTATGTCCTACAGCAACGGACCAAATCATCCATTGGCAAGTATTCATAATTTGATCGAAACTGTAGATGCCCAAGAAGCCAAAAGAAGATGCGATCTTCAAACGCGCCACTGTCGCTTAAACCTACGACAACCACACAGGCATCATATCAAACCCTTTGCACAGACACCCTTTAGTTAACCACAGCCTATCGTTCGGATCAAGCATATTGTAACTTGGCATGCCACCTTTTCTTTTTCTATATAATATATTGTCTTCATCCCTCGCATTAGAGGGGGCAAGACAATCCAAAAATAGCCTTCATTTATGAATCGCCTGTTGCATTGCTCGGTGCATATTGCTAATAGTCTATCTGCACTGTGCATTGCAACTTTCAGAATTCAGATTGTACGAAAAGACAATATCATGAGCTCCTCCCAATATCTTTGCCTGAGAACTCTCCATTACCAAAGGATGCAGCTGCAGCAGTAACATCAAGACCACTGCCAATAGATGTGATGAGTGCAGATAAGCCTCCACCAGCAGTGCCACCAGCAGCCATACCCAATCCTAGAAAATCAAGAGTGGTCTGTTTAGGACCAAACATGGAAGGATTCCCCAACATCAATTCCTTCAATCCAGAGCCACCATCACAATGAAGCCCAAGTCCAAGCCCTGCAGGAATAGAAGCACTATCTGGTTCTACTTGCCCCTGACCCCATTGCAGGCTATCTTGCTGGCCTGATGAAGATGCAGCCGAAGCCGAAGATGATACAATGCCAAACCCTCGAAGCAAAGAGGCATTTGTGGCAGCTGAACCCATTTGAGCAGCTTTCTGCAGCAATGCAGTAGCAGACATAGCCGGTTGCGGTGGCGGTGGTAGTGGCGGGGCATATTGACGGCGCTCCTGCCCTCCTGTTTCAAAAATTGATGATCCATGATTGGTGGAGAGGCAGAGAGAAATTGCCTCCGATGCTGAAGGACCAGAATCTGGACACCCCATGGCCCTAATTAGGTCAGTGAATGCTGGTGTTTGAGATTGTAGGTTCCCTGATGCTGTTGAGGAAGCAAACAAACTTGCAAAAACACTACAGCTAGTAGTACTAGTAGCACCGCTATTGCTTGTTGAGTTGGTGCTGCTGCTACAGCTACCATTTAAAGCAGTGGTAGCTTGTGATTCCTCCATGATTTGTTCGGGGTTTTCTGGCAACTCTGTGACATCAGAACCGAGAATAAGGAAAAGCAAAGTAAGAACAACATTATTATAATGAATTATTATTAATTAATAGGAGAAGTAAAGAAGAGCAAAAGCAGCCACTTAAAACACATAGACTCGGAAAGATGGTGCCTTACTTTTTATGTTAAAGTTCAAGAAAAGAACAAAATAATATTTTTCTCCTCTCTTGAAATCCACCCCTAACACTCCAAAAAACAAATATTTCCTCTTTTTAGCTTTTGAATCTTTTAATTTTCTTTGTCAAAAAAAATTGCATAATTTACAATCCACAGTCCCGAAGAACACCTTTTATGTGGTTTCTTTTCATTACTTAATTAGCTTCCCGAATCTTAGATCACTTGATCCTATTATGACTTATGACACAAACACACACAAGTGGTACCAAAAGACAATAACAGACAAATAACTACTAAGCTCCAAGATCAAAGAGACGGAAACAACAAAAAGCATAGGTTTAATTTTGTTGTCTAGTTTAACCACTTCACACGGGACAAAAAAAAAAAAAACCGAACCAGAAAAGATTTGTATGTTTTCCCGATTCGGGATATTATCTACCTAGGTTTTGTGTCTGCAAAGGAGAGGTTATGACACTGTTTGACTGAGTAGTAGTAGTAGTAGTAGCCGCTGCCGGCGCCGGAGCCGCCGCAGGCGGCGATGAATCACCAGTGAAAACCTTGGAATCAGACTCTGAATTAGCCTTCACAACAGTCTGAGGCTGAGATCTTGCACTCTCTTCTGCTAAAGCATCGCAAAAAGCTCTATGCGTGATGAAGCTATCCCTCCTTCAAATCAGAACCAAAAAATAAAAAATAAAAAATCCAGAACCACAGCAGAGAGAAACAGAGTGGAAAATGAAGAGAAAAAGAAAAAAGAGAAAAGAACCTCGAAAACAAAGTTCCACAATCGCATTTGTACTCTCTGGTGCCGCAAACCTTGGAGTGAGCCTTCCAATCTGATTGAACAGCGTATTTCTTGGAGCACTTGTCGCATTTCCACTTCTTCTCGCCGTGCTTTCTGCAGAAGTGCTTCTTGATTCCAGTGAGATCACCCAATGCTCTTGAAGGGTTATGGTGAACGCACGTTGGTTCAGGACAAACGTAGACCCTCTTTCTCACCTCTGTGCTCGACCTTTGCCTCAGCTTCCATGGCAGATTGTGACCCCTTCGATGAAGTTGCAGATTCTGGTCCCTCTGAAACCCTTTGTTGCAAATTTCACACACGAATCGGTTCGTCGCCAAAAGGGTCTTCGGAGATAGAGCAATCACCTCTGCTTCTGGATCTAAAAAATGAAAAAAAAAAAAAAAAAAAAAGTGAGATGATTAATATAATAAAATTAAAGCTTGTTCACAAATATGGTTAATTTGTTGTTACCTGGCATTCCTGGAAGGTTTCGTTTTTTCTTGGTAGTGGGTTCTGGAGGTGCTGTGTGATTGCCAGAGGAAGAAACGCTAGCTTCCCCTGAAGCTGTGGAAACATTGTCAAAATCAACAGGCATGGGAACCTAGCTACAACTTTGAATTGAATAGGGGTTTCTTCCAAATCAATAAATTGACAAAGAGGGAAAATCTTAGGGGCATCCCAAAGCAAACTTTTCGAATAAAGTTTTGAATTTTTTTTTTCTCTCTCTTGTTTTGTAGGGTTTCTATTCCACTCTCCTATCTTCGTAGCTCCTCTTTCTATATCTATATCCACCGGTCAACCTGCAAAGTTTTCTTCTTTTTTTATTGTTATTTTTTATTTCACCTCGTTTCTCTCATTTACACACACCACCTACCACTTCAATAATGGTTCTCTCTCTCTCTCTCTCACACACACACACACTGACACACACCAAAATTCACGTTAGCATAAGAACTCAAACCCTTAAACCCAATATTCCAATACCTTAATGTGACCCAAAGATCAAATATTGAAAATCACAGGATCCTCAATCTCCTTGTATTCCTTTCTTTCTTTATCCGATGTTAACTTAGTTTTTTCAGAGGGCAGAAAATGGGAAAGCCGCAGGGCAATAAAAATTAGGTGTTGAGTTTGATTAATTAGAAGTAATGAACATGGTTATGACATTTTTCCTTTATTTTCTGGATTCGGTTGTGGAAATTAGAAGAAGGATTTTCAGAGTGAGAGAGACAGAGGCTTTGCTGGGTAAAACATTTTGGTGTCTAAATTCGTAGCCTCCACTTGTCGAGTCAAATGCTTAGTAGGCACACGGAACAGTGGCGGACGGGTGTTTACTCCCATGTTTGTCGTTTTGCGCTTTTTTGTTTTTGGTACTGTGTCGTTTTGCTCTTTGAGTCTTTCTATCGTTTGAATCCGTATTCTGTAGAAACCGACAGAGACCGACAGGCCTCGAACAGAACAATCAATAAAATATTGTTTAAAACCAATTTTCAAAGAGAAATAAAGTCAAAGAACTTTAATCTATGAAGGAAACAAAAGCTTTCAGTGTTTAACAACCAGTACGGGAACTGCCACGTTCCTTTTTTCTTATTATTATTTATATTTCCATACGCTTCAAGTTTTTTTTTTTTTTGTTTTTTTTTTTTATAATTTGGAAGTATCTCATTAAATCTCTCTCTACCATTTTATTTTCAGAATCCAGCGTATGTCGGGAAATATCACGGCATCATTTACTTAATTTAAAAATGATAATATATTTTTTTACCATTTTTTTTTTATATGGTTATTTTTTCTTAATCCATCATTTTTTTTGGTAGGTTCTCTCACGTGAAAAAGTGGTCATATAATTATGTGATTTGATTATAAGCATTTATTTAAAAATTATACCTTTTTCTCTCTCTCATCTCATCAACAATGAACGATTGCGATCAAATCACATGACCACTTTTCCACATGAGATGATTCACTCCTTTTTTTTTTTACTTTGAGTTAACGAGTGCATACCACAGTAGTATCAAAGATATGATCCCTCATTAGAATAGCGGATGCATTGAATTCCGTGACCGAAAAAGAATGAGACTAATTCTTTGTTCGAAAGAAAGAGACACATTCTTTGACCTAAACAAGAGGTGCATTAATTTTCCTCATCATAGAAAGGATGAGACTTATTTTCCTATTGAAGGAAAAGAGACATATCCTCTTGCCCCAAAAAAATTTCAAAATTTTACTTGAGATAAGAATT
Source organism: Gastrolobium villosum (assembly GCA_032173675.1). Taxonomy (NCBI): domain Eukaryota; kingdom Viridiplantae; phylum Streptophyta; class Magnoliopsida; order Fabales; family Fabaceae; genus Gastrolobium; species Gastrolobium villosum. The sequence goes on along the minus strand of JAVKPL010013300.1, from coordinate 57,668 downwards.
AAACCTCGATCCAAACAAACCTTGGATCACCATATGGTAGAAACACAAGATCCCAAAAGAGATTTTATTGCTAGAAAAAGTGACTCTTCTTTATGGAAGAGCATTTGCTTACCTAGAACTAAATTGGATCACCATTTGAAAGAGATTTTAAAAATAGTTTATATTAGCTAGAAAAAAACCGTGGTTTAAATGGTTCTCTTCTTTATGGAAGAGCATTTGCTTATCTAGAACTAAATTGGATCACCAAAAATTTAAAAAATAAAGATAAAAATTCATTTGTTTGGTTTGAAAATGGTTCGGTTCGGTCGGAAACGGTTCGGTTCTTAAACTGGTTCTAAAAAGTGGTTCGGTTCTTAAACCGGTTCTAAAAACCGGTTCGGTTCATGAACCGGTTCTTTAAAAACCGGTTCGGTTCATGAACTAGTTTTTAAAACCGGTTATTTTATGGAAAATTTTTTTGGTTATTTTGCACATCCCTAGTTTATATGAGCTTGCTATTGTTAAGCCTCTTAATTCTGACCTAGAACTAAAAGTGTGTGATATTGTTGAGCAAGAAATAGGTGTTTGGAAGTGGGACTATATGAAGAAATATCTTGATGAAACTATTCTTGGGAAGTTGCAAAGTATGCTGCCACTTATTCCAAATGGACCGAATGATAGGCTCTGTTGGGTAAGAAATGGCTCAAGTAGATCTATGGTCAGAAATGCTTACTGTCAGCTAACTGATTCCAATGTGGGGAAAGACAAACTTTGGTCGATCATTTGGAAATGGAAAGGACCATATAGAATAGCAACATTCTTATGGCTAGCTTGTCTGAAAAAGCTACCTGTTAGGAGCATCACTTGCCATTGGAGTGGAGGAGAGATACTATGCCCAATCTGTTTAGCTAATCAAGAGGCAATCCTGCATGCCCTTAGAGATTGTAAAAGAGCTAGGAATGTGTGGGAGAGATGGTTTGGAGGTAAGATACCAGAAACTTTCATGTCAGTATAAGGGTTAGACTAGTTTAAACTCAATATCTGTCATCCAATCTGTGGCATTCTTGGAAGGAAGTCTTTTTTATAACTTGTTGGTTTTTATGGCAATGGAGAAACCTAATGGTTCATGATAATATGTTTTCATGGCCTAGTGATCCTATCAGTAGGATTCTGAATTATTTAAGGGATATGAAAAAGAGCTGTAATGTTGATCCTTTCTCCCAAATGCAAGTATCTCCCATCTCTTTTGTTGGCTGTAATAACAATGCTCAGAAGGAGGCTGTAAAAATCTTAGTTGATGGTGCTGTTAACTTGAACACCAAAGCAGGGTCATGTGATGGTTTTATCTGTAATTCGAATGGAGATTGGTTAAGTGGTTTTTCTCTCAATATTAGTGTTAGCTCAATTCTGGATGCTGAATTATGGGGAGTATGGCAGGGTCTTCAACTAGCTATGGACTTGAATATTCAAAAAGTATGGATTGGATGTGATAACAAGGAAGCTCTCTTTTGCATTAATTCTTCAACTGATTCGGATGGCTGCTCTCTCTTAATCAGAAGAATTAGGAGTATTGTTCATTCTCTTGATCATGTTTACTTTGAGTTTGTTCCTAGAGAGATTAATACTTGTGCTGATAGTCTAGCTATGTTAGGTTTTAATTGTAGGGGTGGAGAGTTGAAATTGTATTCCTCTCCTCCTGCAAGCATTTTTCCTTTTTTGGAAAGACTTTTGTAGTTTCTTGCTGATGAAGCATGTCTCTTTTAACATACATCAGCTTTCAATATAATTTTATTGGGCTAGGCCCTCCACTTTTGTCAAAAAAAAAAAATAAAATTCCTTAAAAACTCAATTACTAATTTAACTTCCCTTGGCCTTGGGATTCTTCAAGATTTTTTTTAATGATGTTATAAGCGCACACATGTATATAAATCCATATAATTATTATTATTAAATGTCTCATTTCCTTTATTAAATTTTTAAATACATATATTTGTTTTGCCTGATCTTCGTCCCTTTAGAATTAAAATTCTTAACTTTATCTCAGTCTATATTTTGATTTTCACGGATACCCTGACGTCAATAGATGAGAGCCATGTTGCATGCTCTGTTCCCTTCCTACCTTAAGCTTGTTTGACACACCAGAAGCTGGAATTTGTTCGTAACTTAAACATAAAATTTGTTTATTAAGTTGCATCCCATAGACCCAAAAAAAAAAAAAAGGCAAGGAAATGAGGTCTTTAATTTTCTTTCTTTTGGGGACATGAAATATTGGAATTAGATTATATTCGATGATACATTTTTTTTTTGGATAAAGATGATACATTTAAAAGCATGCTTGGAAAAGCTTTTTTAACTAAAAAAAAAATGATGATTATATTTCACTTATTTCACATGAGGAAAGTATTCCTATAATATAACATTCCAACATGGTCACACATCTATTTTTTCTAGAAATATTATATTTCAATACGTTAGGATACATTTTGATATTAAATAATATTTTTAATTTATGTAGTGTATATTTATATTTAAAAAAAAAATGATTCAAAGATTGATTTGCAATTGAGTTTTTAGTTCAAAATATTAGATTCGTTGGATTACGATTATCATTTTATTGAGTTTAATATAAATATTTGGGATATTTTATGTTTATTTGCAAAATTTATGAATATTATAAGTTTAGATTCATTTTTTTTAAATTATTGAATATTAAATATAATATACACTAAATAAATTAAAAATATTATTTAATATCAAAACATGTCCGAAATGTCGAAATATAACATTTTTTAGAATTAACATGTTGGAATGTTATATTATATTATATCTCGTGTCCCGTGTCTGTATCGGTGCAATATAAGTGTATGCTATATGGAATAATTCTCCCCATAGAGCAAGAGAAAATGATTTCTCAAAAAATAATTACTATTTTTTTATACGTTTTTTCATAAAATTATAATAAAAAGTAACTTTAAAATAAACTAATGAAACATGGAGTTAATGCTAATACATTGCTGTTACGTACCTTTGGTGATAATGAGTTGAGGGAACAAATAGAAATTTAAGGTGGGGGAAAATGGCATTCATAAATGCTTCTCTCTTTGTCAATGACGGCACATGGATCTGCCAGCTTATGCGCCCCCTTCCCTTCTTGGCTTGCAAATAGCTAGTAGCTCGGTCCAAACTTGGGTGTAGACACTGTATTTACAGTTGGAAGGGGAAGCTGGTTACCTCTTTCGATTTTTGATATTATTCTATTATTTTGTGCATGACTAATCAATATTCATAATACAATTCACACCTCACTATTTTATTAATTATAAATTGGCATCATTTAGTTTTAATGATAAACCATTCAATTCAAAAGAATAATATCAAATTCTCATAAAAAAGGAGATTACTTTATATATATATATATATATATATATATATATATATATCATCACGAATATCTATCTTGTTTTTATGGGCGGCTTTTCCACCATAATAAAGTGAAAAAGTTCTCACTCTTCATCTTTTTCTCCATGAGTTTCGACTAGAGGTTCATTAACCAATCATATTTTTTGGTGAAACACTTTATTATGGTCGAAAAGGCTTTGGTTGGCAGTTTGCTTGCTGCTTTTTTAATTTATGTTTTTCATGATTTAAAAATTGATTAGTTTTTAGATAATAATATTTTATTTTTAGTATTACTTCAAGCATATATGACATGACTGATATTAAAAGATGAATTTAGTGTTTCTCTTAACATAGGATGCAAAATTATTTTTTGTAACCCAAAATTAGGGGTGTTAACGGGCCGAGCCGAGCCGAGCTTTGATCTTAACGGGCCAAGTCTGTATTTAAATGTGTCCGATTGGCCTTAGCCTGATACCTGTCACGAATATAATATTGGCCTGTGGCCTGGTTTATTTACAAAAAATAAAAGTCTGTGTGAAGCCTGTCTTAGCCTGTTAGCATGTTAAAGAATAAAAATAAGAGAACAAAATTCCCCAAAAAATCAATTTCCAGATAGAAACCTTAGCTTCCAATTTGCAGCAATAATTTACAAAGTTTACAATAAATAAATAAAAATTAAAGTGAGAGAAGGTAGATAACAAGTTATATTATCTTAGCCCATTATAAAAAAAAAGTGCCAACAAAAATAAAAATAAAATAAAAAATTGACACAAACAAGCAGTGCAGTGCACAATGGAACGAATGAGTTTTTGTGGGTTTGTTTGTGTGAAGGAGGATGAAGGATAATATATAACAACACTAGTAATTCCATAAATATACATAAATTCAATATATATCCAAATAGCATAATATAGAACAAAATCATTCAAAAAGTCTGTTAAACCAATAAAATGGGGTGAAATAAATTGATGAGAGAGAGTTATTACAAGTAGTATAAAAAATATAAATAAATATTTATAGACCAGGCTAGCCTGGGAGGCTCTAAGGCCGAGCTTATGAATTAGAGCCTGATGCCTTTTTATTAAACGAGTTTTTATACAAGTCCAAGCCTGGTTCTAACACGAGCTTTTATTAAACGAGCTCAGGCCTTTACGAGCCGAGCCAAAGGCCCCTGAAAGGCCCCTGACTCGTTTACCACCCCTACCCAAAATAACATAATTTTGGAATTTGAGAATAAATAATGTATTTTGAAAAAATTCATGTTTTATGAGAGAAACACAATTCCAAAATATCAAAGTATACCTAATCCTTCAAATTCCGTGATTTGACTACTTAATACTTCAATCCAAGCAAGGAGAGATCTCATATGAGCTCTTTATAATTTGGAACATCAAGGTTGTGCATTGCACATTTCATGCATACATATCATATGAGAAAAAAAAATTATTTCTCTACCTCAAGCAATCTGCTATTGCTAGATAAGAGAGCACAAAGAAGACAACTTATATTTCTAGAAAAGCAATCGAGAGACTTAGGACAAAGAGGGTCATACATCAAAAGTTGAGCCCACTAAAGCTTTGAATAATCACTCACCTTTAACTCTTAATGTTGTCCTAGAGTATATTTTCACACTATACCTTCTCTCAATGATTGTGACTTAAATTCTCAGTCCAAAGTTGTAACAGCTTCTTACGTACCAGTATCGTTAACATTAATTATGATATTAAGCGCAGTTACAATCACGATATTTCATTTATAAAAAATGTGAGTAAACTTTTTCCTTTTAATTACGCAAGCATTTAAAACAATAATAAAGCGTAATAATAAAAACTGTGACCGTAACTGAAAACTCATTGCGGAATAGTAATACAAAATGCCTAGATATCATATAATACTTTTCTCAAATCACTAAGGGGTTCCCATAAACCCACTTAGCTAAAATCTCACTTTTACGTTTTTTGCCTATCCGAACATGGTTCGGTGTTTTAATTACTGCGGATAAACCGCATGACGCGCGCCTCTCACCTTTTAGTATGTTATTCTACACTTAATTATCTTTCTAATAAGCTATCACATGAATCATAAAGTTCTCGTTTTCTCCGGTTATCACCGTTTGAATTTGGACAAGCAAATCTGCCAGCGACCCCAAACAGGGCTCCAAACAGCCCTCACTCTTTTTGAGATTCCGGACAAACCACTCTACCAATCACTCTCAAATTTTTATATCACAAACTAGACACCTCAAGCTTCAATTTGACATATAATGCACCTAATTTGACTAAGAAACGAAGAGGTAATAATTCTCCCAAAAATGCGCAGCGACAGCCCCATGTGCAGGGGAGTTTTGAGCAGTCTGTGCTCTCTGGCTTCTACAGGATTACGTGTAACTCCTATGGACCTAAAATTTGGACACAAGGTAGTTGACATCTAGATCTTTAAAACGGCATATGGCATGTCCTATTGGACTTTTGTAGAGGGAGATATGCTCTCCCAAATTTCACTCGAAATCTTTCAATTTCTAGAAATTTCGCTAGAGTCTCTTTTGTTTTTCCAACATATCCCACTTTTACAAGTGTGTTATTTAACCTCAAATGGTACCTAATAGACATGAGTGACACTCAAGGACCAGCAATGCCTTGGTGCTCTTACAACCCTTCACAATTTATATCAAATCTTAAACCATTTCAATCACATTAGTTCCTTTGCATACATTATTCTTGGCATAAAACATAAATCACATCCTAGAATATGCCTATTGCCCTTTCATCACATAGCATGCTTCAATATTACACATGGTCTCAATCATACAATTTACAACGCTTCTTTACAAATATTACAATAGCCTCAAGAAGCAACATCAATATACAATATAAAAATCTCCAAAATAAAATATTTCCATAATAGATAAATTTTAAAAAAAATTAACATTTAATTTTTTAGTTTTATTTTGTATATCAATTAACATTTAATTATTAATTAAGATCTTATAACTTCATTACGTTCAAATAACTTTCCATACTATTCAAGAGTGTTAAATAGTCATCATATAAAAAGAATGTGTTAAAAATCAAATTACAAAATAAAAATAACAGAGACATGTTTTTTAAATTTGATTATAAAAATTAAAAATAGTTTTAATTTTCAGAATCATTTTAACAAAATAAACTTTATCAAACATATTTTTTATGTTTTTCTTAAAAAAAAAAACTATTTTCAAAAATACAATTCAAACAAGGCGCCAAAGTATCGCGCCACTGTTGAATTGAAATTTGGATTCAAAATTTGAATTCAAATATATTTTAATTAAATCTTTCCGTTATACGTTTCTGCAATAAAGTTATATTTTAATATTTTCGTTATAACGTTTATGTAATAAATTGTAACTTAATGTTTCCGTTATACGTTTCGTCATAAGGGCAATTTTGGAATTTCGCGAGAAAACCCTAGTTACTGCCTATATAAAGGCTCCTCTCCACACATTCCAGGGGATTCGAATTTCTTTTTACACAAGTCAGATTTGATCCATTCTTCAGAAAAGAGTCGTCGTGCTCTGAGAGAGACGTGTTCTTCATTCTTCTTTTTCTTTTCTTTTTGTTTTATGTTTTATTTTTGTAGATCAGTCATGACTATGGCTACCTAGATCTCTTTTTATTGTGGTAAGAGTCACAACCCTTGATATGAGCTCTTGATAAGAATGCACAACGTTTCATTTTATATTCAAAACTTTCCAAATCTCTTCCCACCATCCATGTTTTAAATTCAAAATTTCAAACAATTTCATAATTCAAATTTTAAATCAGCTAAGTAATAATTCCAATGTAATAAGCAATTAAATCAGATGACGAATTCCAAGGTGAGCAGCAGTGGCACATTAAATGACTTGTCTGCCACCACAATTGTTTTAATTTTTTCGAATTAAAAAACTGATTTTTGATTTTTAAAAGAAAAAACTTTTTCCAATTCTTCGACGGAATTCCTTTTCCGTCGAAAATTATTTAATTTCTTTTCCATTTATTTTTTGCTAAATTCTTCGACGAAATTCCTTTTCCGTCGAAAATCTTTTTTGACGAAAAAAAGCCCACAATATAATTTCTTTTTCATTTATTTTTTTGCAAAATTCTTCGACGGAATTCCTTTTCCATCGAAAATCCCACAATATTTAATTTCTTTTCCATTTATTTTTTGCTAAATTCTTCGACGGAATTCCTTTTCCGTCGAAAATCTTCGACGGAATCGAAATTCCGTCGAAAAGCCCACAATATTTAATTTCTTTTTCATTTATTTTTTTGCAAAATTCTTCGACGGAATTCCTTTTCCGTCGAAAATCTTCGACGGAATCGAAATTCCGTCGAAAAACCCACAACATTTAATTTCTTTTGCATTTATTTTTTTGCAAAATTCTTCGACGGAATTCCTTTTCCGTCGAAAATCTTCGACGGAATCGAAATTCCGTCGAAAAACCCACAACATTTAAATTCTTTTTCATTTATTTTTTTGCAAAATTCTTCGACGGAATTCCTTTTCCGTCGAAAATCTTCAACGGAATCGAAATTCCGTCGAAAAACCCACAACATTTAATTTCTTTTCCATTTATTTTTTTGCTAAATTCTTCGACGGAATTCCTTTTTCCGTCGAAATTTTATGACGGAATCTATTTTCCGTCGAATTTATCGACTGAAAATAGATTCCGTGGAAGATTCCGTCAATAATTTCAACGAAATTTTTTCCGTCGAAGAATTCCGTTGATAATAAACACATTTCTAGTAGTGATAGTCATGAAACAATAAGTGTCCCAACCACCAAAATGTTAAATAAGAAACACACCCCAACACATATATAAATATAAATAATATTTATACACATTTATAAATAAATTGATACACATTGAATAGAGTAAAGATTTTAAAATTTTATTTATTTATTTGTCTCCGTTTAATTATTTTTTTAATTTCTCCTAATTTAACCGCATCTACAAGGGTTGAGAAATTACATTCTGCCAACCCATTCTTCTATTTTAATTTTTCCAACTTTATTCCCCTTAAATTTCTCCCAAATTAGTTTTAATCTTTAACTAGGGCAACGTCAAGAGTTATCACAATGCCTATAATGCTATTTTCAGATCTGTTTTGAAGTTGAAAGACAGGTCGCTCCAGGTCAGCACCATATCCAGCCTAAGAATCACACGAAGAATCAGGTAAGTTATTGTGCTCAATTCTTTTATCCTTATTATTACCTGAGATCTTGTTACGACAGAATGACATACCGATGTAGATTACATCAAATTGTAAGGTGTAATACAGTAATAACAACACTAAGTATATCCACCTCGACCTTCCTTAATGGTTTCAATTCATTAGCCAACCATATTCCACTTCCTTACAACAAATCATCCCTAACTCAATCTTATCTTTTCTTCATTTTCTTCTATTCTTTTTTTTTTTCAAGGATTTTGTAACAACTAATCAGGATTACTACCAATCAATTTCACCATTAGATCGATTATGTTAATCCAACAGTTATGTCCATCTTTGTACGGTTATGATTCCCCATATTTAAAATTTTATATTTATTTCTATGGTTATAATTTATTTCTATCGTTATGATTTTTCATAGTTAATGCTTTCACAATAAATATGGAGAATCATAACCATACAAAGATGAAAATAAACATAACCGTTAGATCAACATAATCGATCTGATCTAACTATAAAAATTGATCGGTAATCAACTAATTAATTGTTACAATATCTTATCATATTTTTTATTTAGTATAGCCAGCGACCGGAAAAAGTAAGACCTCAACACCTATATAAACAAGAATTGAACTAGGGAAATTGGTGCAGCTAGCTAGCGTCAAATTAACACATATTTGAATCAAAACACAAGGGAAGAGAAAGGCTTAAAATATGATGGAGCACGGTGACCAAGAAGACCAAACCACAAAGTTCAACAAATATGCCTTTGCTTGTGCCATGGTGGCTTCAGTGGTATCCATCATATCTGGTTATGGTAATATTAAATTCTCTTTCACTCTTTTCTCTATTTTTTTACATTTTTTTGTAAGGGAGTTCTTTGTGAATGGATGATCACGGGTTCGAGTCTGGAAACAATTTCTTTGCAAAAAAAATGCAAAGTAAATCCCGGTACAGTTAATCTTTACCCTTACCCTCATAAGTTGGAGAGACTTATGCACCCGGTGCCCATTATATTTCAAATTTATTTCCAAATTTTCACCATTTTTTTAATCTCGCCAAGACCCGGTGGTGCAATATTATTTGCAAGTCAATGAGAAGTTTATATTATTCTTTCTGTCTGTTTCAAATGACTTAGTATTTTAGATTAATGCACACAGCTTGTAAATATTTCAGATACTGGTGTTATGAGTGGTGCCATGCTATTCATAAAGGAAGATATTGGAATCAGCGATACCCAACAAGAGGTTCTAGCAGGAATCTTAAACCTATGCGCATTGGTGGGATCCTTAACTGCTGGAAGAACATCTGATTACATTGGTCGACGTTACACAATCTTCTTGGCCTCCATCCTGTTCATGGTAGGTGCAGTTCTCATGGGTTATGGTCCAAACTATGCAGTTTTAATGGTTGGAAGGTGCGTTTGTGGTGTTGGTGTTGGATTTGCCCTCATGATAGGACCAGTTTACTCTGCAGAGATTTCCTCTGCATCATCAAGGGGTTTTCTAACATCCTTACCTGAGCTTTGTATAGGTTTTGGGATTTTACTTGGGTACGTGTCAAACTACTTCTTGAGGAAATTGACCTTGAAACTTGGATGGAGATTGATGCTTGGTATTGCAGCATTTCCTTCACTTGTTGTGGCTTTGGTTATTCTAACATTGCCAGAGTCTCCAAGGTGGCTAGTGATGCATGGTCATTTAGGAAAAGCGAAGAAGGTCCTATATCAAGTTTCTAATACCACACAAGAGGCTGAACTTCGTTTCAAGGACATAAAAGTTGCTGCTGGTTTTGATGAGAATTGCAATGATGAGATCGTGATGAGAAAGTCCAACCATGGTGAATGGGCTTGGAAAGAGTTGCTTATTAGGCCCACACCTTCTGTTCGTTGGATGCTGATTGCAGCAGTTGGGATTCACTTCTTTGAGCACGCAACTGGGATTGAAGCTGTTATGTTATATGGCCCAAGAATCTTTAAGAAAGCTGGTGTTACAAGTAAGGACAAGCTCTTGCTTGCAACAATTGGAATAGGCCTTATTAAGGTCACTTTTTTGACAATATCAACATTCTTGCTTGACAAAGTTGGTAGAAGACGCCTCTTGCAAATAAGCACTGCAGGAATGGTTTGTGCTCTTGCAGTTTTAGGTTTCAGTTTAACTATGGTAGATCATTCCAATGAAAAGATCTTTTGGGCTTTGAGTCTTAGCATTGTGGCCACGTACACCTATGTTGCTTTTTTTAATATTGGGCTTGCACCAGTCACGTGGGTCTATAGCTCTGAGATATTCCCTTTGAGGTTGAGAGCACAAGGAGCAAGCATAGGAGTTGCGGTGAACAGGACCATGAATGCTGTTGTTTCCATGACTTTTATTTCAATCTATAACGCAATCACTATAGGTGGGACCTTTTTCATGTTTGCTTGTTTGTCTGTATTGGCTTGGGTTTTCTTCTATTTTTTCCTTCCTGAAACCAAAGGCAGGGCCTTGGAAGACATGGAGAAGCTTTTCAGCAAAAATGGAGCAACTGAAAATGTTGATCCAAGACAGGATGCCTAGTGTGTTTTTTTTTTAGTCAGAAACGGTACTGGGGATTATGGATGTGTGTATTTTGGGTTAAGTGCAATAAAATTGAACTCTGTATTATTGTTCAACCTGCTACTGAGCTTGGAAGTCAATTATTCAAAAAACTAGTTATTGTATTTATTTATCATCCAGAGAAGCATGATGAAATGGGATATGAGATACAAGAGAACACGCAGAAGACCCTCGTGAGTTCAATGTTAGAAAATGGTGAATTCTATGAATCTATTATAAAAGCCAATAACGACTCTCCAATTCTATTCTTCTTTTTCATGTTATAATAGAATGGAATATAATATTTGGTTTCTATTTTTTGTTTGTTATATTTTGAAATAAAATAGAACAAAGCATATTTTTAAAAGGTACGTAGTATATTTTAGTGTAGGCATTAACATTGCGTTTTTTACAAAAAGATTATCACTCAAACTCAAAGAGTATAAAATAAAATATAACTGTTATAAAATATTGATGGATGACGTTTTTATATTTTGAAACGGTAAATCCAAATCTGAAAATCGATTGAATTGTACTTACTTCCTTGTTCAAAAAAAAAAAAATACAATATCTGTAATTAATATATCACCTTTTATGCGTTAATATAGACTATGATGTATTGAATTGTACTTCCTTCCTTGATTATATATATCCAACTTCTATGTAAATGCGATGGCGAATAAGAATTAGATTCTACTTAGTGTCTCTTTTCTTTTCTCGTATTTCACGTTATCAGCACGATAATCTCTTCCGTACCAAAGAGATATTTTATTTTATTTTAGCAATTAAAGTTTCCATTTTTTTAATCGAAACCCAGACCTCATAGATCACCCAACATCAAAAAATTAAAAAAAAAAAAAAATCATCGAAAAAGATGAGAGATTTTTTTTTTTTTCATCAACCTCCAAAGACAACTATTGATCGTCTCTTCTAGATCTCGCGAGGGCCGAACCACTAAATCGTTATTATTATTGATATTGATCTTCTGTCCAGGTATCTTTCCTTTCTCTATTCGTTTTTTTTTTTTGGTATTGGTTTGAATTCTTGATATTGCAAATGGATTAATTTGAGGGTTTGATGATTGTCATTTTAAATGACATGATTAATTTAAGGGTTTAATGATTGTCATTTTAGGAGATAGACACAAGAAATGGAAATTATGGGAGAGAGAAAGAAGGTGTTTTTTTATTTTAAATCTTAAATAAAAATATTTATTTTGTGTTTATATCTCTTGACATAGATTTATGTCATTTAAAATTTCAAACAATTTCCCTTAATTTAAATTTGCTTACCGGAAAAACCTAAACTATATATTCATGTTGATAAATTATTCAAAAAAAAAAAAACCGACATTTGCTTAGATGAATATTTTTTAAATTTAAAAATAATATTTTTATTTAAGTAAAATTTTATTTCAACATTACTCATATATGAGATATGAAAATATATCCTTTCATATTTTATTTTAAACTAAGGAAAAAATATTTTAATTTTTGCCGTAGAAATATATTTTTTCTATTACACTCACTTAACTCCTTCCCCTATCCACGTAATTAATAAGTGCCAACAATTATTTTTATTTAATTCTATAGTCATTAAGATATTAATAACAATTAAAGTAATTATCATGACCATTGATTTTATCTGCAATTTTATAATTAAAATAAATGTGATAACGGTTGATATTACTTGTAGTTAATGTCTCGATTACAAAACTACAGGTATAAATAGTAGCTTAGCCTAACCTAACCAAATCACTTCCAATCCTCGTCATTTCTCCTATTCTTCTCTTTCTTCTTATTTCAAATTTTTATTTTGTTATTATTTTTCTAGCTACCAATTGCGCTTCTATTCTCTGATCGCTTTTCCTCGTAGAAGTCATCAAACGTGGAAATCAGCTAATCTCCATTCTTAGGACATCTTATATTAGTTTTTCGATTCTTAGGACATCTTAAATTAGTTTTAGATTAAATTTGATATACGTAATTCTAATCCCTAGGTGCTCTTAGGTTATTATTTTATTTAAAATGTATTATACGTAATCCTAAAGAAGTTCAGATTTTTTAAACTGAAAAAAACTTACACTATTAAAGGCAAAGAATGTATGAAAACACTTACCTCTAATCCAGCAAAGACTATTTCAAATATCTAAAAAAGATTATTTCAAATCTCCAACCAAGAAGCTTGCTCTTTTTCTTGATATCTTGTTTAAGAACCCAACCAAAAGAGACGCTCATGAAGTTTCTTGAGAACTGACGTTCTTTGTTTTTTTGTTGAATATGTGAGAAGTGTCAATTCAAACTGCTCTCATTTTTGTTGTATCAAAGTGGATGAGAACGTGAGATGTGGATGTAGCAGTTATTGGGGAGGTGTAATATTAAAAATTGATAAGAATGGCTATGGTCTAAATAAGAATGGCAATTAATAAGAAATTAAAAAGGAAATGACGATCTGTACCAAAAAAAAAAAGGAAAGGACGTTGGTTTAAAGAATGGCTATGGTATATGGACATAGGATTATCTTCGAGGTCTGGTTAGTGGTCAATATTCATTTTTTTTAAGTACACAATATTCACTTCTCTCTGGAAAAAAAAACAAATGGAAACTACAGAAAACAAAATAAAAACTTTCTTCGACTTAAGTGACATCATAGTCCTAGCAGTTCGGTGAATGAAATTTCCGCATCCCTTTGTGGAACTGTATTTTGTTAGGATTTTAAGGCATAAACGATCATAATTATAATCACATAATTTCCGTTTGAAATACGTTATGAGATTTGAATGTTATCACATAATTTCCGTTTGAAATACGTTATGAGATTTGAATGTTATCACATAATTTATCAATTAAAAATAATATATAATCTAACAAACAAGGTTTTAAATTTGAATATTTGTATCATTTTATATATATTAGTTAAAGATATAGAGTCTTTTATTTTATAGTTGAGTTCATATTTCTCCATTTTTCTCACTTTTCTTTTCTATTTTCTTTCTCCATCGAATCACTGGATTGAGCAGAGTAAGTAATATTTTACTATAACTTTACTATATTTTACAGTAATCATTATGGTTTTTGTCAATCTAGTTTTATAATTTTGCATCTTATAAGTAATGTTTTCATGTTTCTAATAGTTTAATTTGTTTTATGATTTCATACATTTTAATGAGAACTCATTTTTGATATTTAACATGTTTAGTTTTAATTATCTGTGAATTCTTTATATTCATTTTATACATTATTTTTTCATGACAGATATGGGATTAGATAAAAGTTGGATGCAAATTATTGATAGGACGCAACCTTCATATGAACGAGGAGTTCTTGCGTTTCTTGAATTTGCATTTAATGGTTTTGATGAAGGGAAACTACTTCGTTGTCCATGCAAAAAATGAAATAATAATCCTTACCGGTCTCGTAAAGACATTTATGAGCACTTGATCATGTTTGGGATAAAAAGGGACTATGTCATATGGGATCTTCATGGAGAAATAGTCAGTGAATCTGAAGGAGACGATGAAGAAAATGATGATGAGAAAAATTGCAATAATGGGCTTCGAGAGATGTTACGTGATATTGGAAGTACTTTCAATACTCAAAATATCCCAAATGTCGATGGACAACCAAGCTAGGATAAAAGTTATGAGACTAGCCCAAATAACGAAATGAATGAGGAAGCTGATAAGTTTTATAGACTGTTGGATGATGCCGAACAACAACTATATCCTGGTTGTGAGCATTTTTCTAAATTATCATTTATTGTTCAACTATTAAATATCAAATGTCTCTTTGGTTTGAGTGCAAAATCAATTGATGCTTTACTTTCTTTAATGGCGAAAGCATTTCCTAAAGGAAATAAAGTTCCTATGTCCTATTATGAAGCTCGAAAAGTAATCCGTGAGCTTGGGCTAGATTATGAAAAAATAGATGCTTGCGTGAATGATTGCATTCTCTATCGAGGTGAGCATTTGCAATCTAGGTTTTGTCCAAGTTGTGGTGTTTCTCGATATAAAAATCCAAATAAGAAATTGCCCCAAAAGGTTCTACGTTATTTTCCTTTAGCACCAAGGTTACAAAAGTTATACATGTCCTCAAATAGTGCTACAGAAATGAGGTGGCATAAGGATAGACCATTTGAAGATGGGCAAATGAGACATCCAGTTGATTCCATTGCTTGGAAAAGTTTTGACTCTCAATATCCTTCTTTTGCAGCAGACCCACGTAATGTTAGACTTGGACTGGCTAGTGATGGTTTCAATACATATGGAAATAAGAGTACTTCGTACAGTGTGTGGCCAGTAATTTTAATTCCTTATAATTTGCCTCCTTGGATGTGCATGAAAGATCCTTATTTTATAATGTCACTACTTATTCCAGGTCCTAGAGCTCCTGGAAATGATATTGATGTGTATTTGCGGCCTTTAATTGATGAATTGAAAGAACTGTGGGAAAAAGGTAAAAGGTGTAGAGATATATGATGCGTCAGTCAAAGAAACCTTCCAGCTGTATGCATCTATTTTATGGACTATTAATGATTTTCCTGCTTATGCGAATCTCTCAGGATGGAGTACTAAAGGGAAATTAGTTTGCCCTTGTTGTAACATGGATACATGGTCCTTGAGGCTACCAAATGGACGAAAACATGCTTATATGGGAAGTCGTAAATTTTTTCCGCTTGATCATTATCATTATTGGCGAAATAATGCAAAGGCCTTTGATGGTAATAAAGAAAAGCGACCAGCCCCCAAACAATTATCAAGAGACGATATTGTTGAACAACTCCAAAATTTTGATCAGGTCAAGATTTTAATATTTATTTGCATGAAATATATATTACATATGTTCCCAATTAATAGTTTTTATGGTGAATGCATTTGGTGTTTTATCATATATATTTTTATGAGGGTATTTTGTCATATTTTATATTATATGTATTTGGCACTTTTTTAATTTTTTTTTGGTAATAAAGTTTTCAAAATTTCATAACGGTATTTTCACCATTATTCAATATAAGTCCCATGGAACGCTAAGATTTTTTAATTTAAACATGAATTTTTCAACTATATCTTTTTATTGTTCATTGGTAATGAATTCTTTTAAAAAAACCACGATGATTTTTACTCCATTATTTTCTCCACATTCGTGTTCCATTATCCTAATTTCACGTTGCTATTTTTTTGATACAATATTCTGATCGTGAATAGTTGACACATGAATCAACTAATATTACATATTGCTATTTTTTTATTGGTATATATATAGGGGTGTTAACGGGCCGAGCCGAGCTTTGGTCTTAACGGGCCAAGCCTGTATTTAAACGTGTCCGACTGGCCTTAGCTTGTTACCCGTCACGAATATAATATTGGCCTGTGGCCTGGTTTATTTACAAAAAATAAAAGCCTGTGTGAAGCCTGTCTTAGCTGTTAGCATGTTAAAGAATAAGAATAAGAGAACAGAATCCCACAAAAAATCAATTTCTAGATAGAAACCTTAGCTTCCAATTTGCAGCAATAATTTACAAAGTCTACAATAAATAAATAAAAATTAAAGTGAGAGAAGGTAGATAGCAGGTTATATTATCTTAGCCCATTATGAAAAAAAGTGCCAACAAAAATAAAAATAAATAAAAATAAAATAAAAAATAAATTGATACAAACAAGCAGTGCAGAGTGGAACGAATGAGTTTTTGTGGGTTTGTTTGTGTGAAGGAGGATGAAGGATAATATAGAACAGCACTAGTAATTCCATAAATATAGATAAATTCAATATATATCCAAATAGCATAATATAGAACAAAACGATTCAAAAAGTCAGTTAAACCAATAAAATAGGGTGAAATAAATTGATGAGAGAGAGTTATTACAAGTAATATAAAAAATATAAATAAATATTTATATACTAGGCTAGCCTGGGAGGCTCTAAGGCCGAGCTTCTGAATTAGAGCCTGAAGCCTTTTTATTAAACGAGCTTTTATACAAGTCCAAGTCTGGTTCTAACACGAGCTTTTATTAAACGAGCTCAGGCCTTTACGAGCCGAGTCAAAGGCCCCTGACTCGTTTACCACCCCTATATATATATATATATATATATATATATATATATATATATATTCTTTTTAATTTGTAACTCCTTATATATATACATATATATATATATTTCCTTTTTAATTTGTAACTCCTTTCATTAAATGTGAATGAATATACTCAGGTGAAATTTGGTAAATGTACAAGGAAAAGAAAACGAGGAGAGATTCAATTACCTAGGAATTGGAGGAAAAAGAGCATTTTCTTTGAGTTGCCTTATTGGAGATATCTAAAATTACGGCACAATCTAGATGTCATGCATATTGAGGAAAATGTATGTGACAATATAATTGGAACATTGATGAATCTTGAAGGAAAGACTAAAGACAATATAAATTCTCGTTTTGATTTAGCATACATGGGTATACGACCTGAGCTTCATGCAACCATGATTGAAGAAGGTAAATATGCATTCCAACATGCATGTTACACTATGTCATCTCAACAAAAACATGCCTTTTGCCAATTTCTAGTTGATTTGAAAGTTCTTGATGGTTATTCATCTAACATTTCTCGATATGTAAATGTCAAAGAGGGAGAAATACATGGGATGAAGTGTCATGATTGTCATGTATTTTTGCTTCGGTATCTCCCACTTTCAATACGTGGCATTCTGCGAAAGGAAATATGTGAAGCACTTATTGAACTAAGTTCTTTTTTTAGAGATTTATGTTCGAAGACATTGAGTTTGGATAACTTGGACTTGCTAAAAAAGATAATAGTTGTAACCTTATGTAAGTTGGAAAAAATATTTCCCCCATCATTTTTTGACATAATGATCCATTTACCCATCCATTTAGTAGATGAAGCTAAGATTGCTGGACCAGTACAATATCGTTGGATGTATCCTATCGAAAGATACTTACGCAGGCTTAAATCATATGTGGGAAACAAGGCTCATCCCGAGGGATCTATTGCAGAAGCTTATATTGCGCAAGAATGTTTGCATTTTTGTTCAAGGTATTTGCATGGAGTTGAGACAAGATTGAATAGATGTGGAAGAAATTATGAAGGCGATTTAGATGGGTTGAATAAGTCAAACTTAAATATTTTTTCAAATGTTGGCAAACCATTGCATGGAAAAAAGTATGTTGAGTTAAGTTTAGTGGAGTGGGAGCAAGCAAGAATGTATATTCTTAAAAATTGCAATGACGTCATACCGTATATTGAGTAAGTGATTTTTTTAATTGTTTATTTATAGCTTTTTAAAATTTATAATTGATTTTAGTTTTATATTTCTTTGTTTTTTTATGCTCAAATGACTAGGTTGCATAAGGAAAATTTGAAGGAAAACTCACAGCATGTGGAGCAAAGACATGCAAAAGAATTTTACCAATGGTTTAAAAAACATGTACGTATAATTTTAGATTTATCTATTTTTATATAAATTTAGTTGTTATATGGTAACTTACATGCATGCATATTTATTTATTTATTTATTTTAACTTCAGATTACGTTTCTGAAAAATGTCGGGGATGAAAGCATAAATGAATCATTATTTGACTTGGCTTGTGGCCCTGATACACGTGTTTTTAGATATACAAGTTATCTTATAAATGGTTGGAGGTTTAATATAAAGGATCGTGATATGCAGTTAAAATCTCAAAATAGTGGAGTACTAGTTAAAGGGGATGAGAATACAGGTAATTTAGATTATTTTGGCGTCTTAACAGACATTGTGGAATTAATGTACGGCGGTGGAAATAGTGTGATTTTATTTAAATGTGATTGGTGGGATGTTTCTTCTAGAGGAAGAGGATATAAGGAAGATAGATATGGTTTTTTTCTTATCAATGTCAATCGTAGATTGAACACTAATGAACCATATGTCCTAGCCACTCAAGCTCAACAAGTGTATTATGTTAAAGACACTAAAGATCCGAATTGGCTAGTTGTTGTGAAGACAAAGCCCCGTGACTTTTATGATATGCCTTGGGAAGTTACAAATGAGCCATGTCAAGAAAATGATGAGATTGGATTGGTACATGAACTATGTAATGAACCAGATGATGAACAAGCGATATCTTTGGATAGGAATGACTTAGAACAACCCACCGTTGATGGAAGTCCAATGGTGCATGTAGAAGATGCTGACAATGAAGAGGAAAATGATTATGATACTTTAAATTTGATAGAAGATGAGGAAAGTGAAGACATCCATGAGTATGATTCAGATGACGATTGATTAAGATTATATGCTTTTTTTTGTACAGGTTAAAAAAATATTAAAACCTTAAAATTTGGGATATAGGAAGGTTAGTGGGCAATTTTTTTTTGTTAATTTGGTTAGTGGGCAGTTTCTTATGAAACAAATTTTGTTAAATTTTTTTAAAAAATAATTAGACATTATTTTATTGCACTCAAAGCATTCGCATAGATAATATCATTTTTTAACAAAAGAAGATAAATTGTATACAAAAAAGAAGAAGATAAATTATGTGCTTCAACAGGGATGAGCTAAAATATTTCAAAGTAGAGGCTGAATTCCTCTATACATAAATAGGAAGCAATGTCATGTACGAGGGAATAAGAAGTTTTCATATAGTACAATATAATATTAATGACAAAGTTTAGTTTTTGTCCCTAATACTTTTTTATAATAGTAGTGAGAAAATTTTCTCCATTATCAATATATTGAAATTAAATATTTGTGACGAATAACTTTAGACATAAATGTCCAAATCATCAATGATGAATTATTTGTGAGTTATCACTAATAACAAAAAATGATTGATAAGTTTTATAATTGTCAATATTATGATACAAAATTAATGATAACTTAAAATCTTGTTACTATTATTTATTTATTTTTGCATCTTTAAAATTTTATATCAATGACGATCTGATTATGTGAAATAGTGTTTTAGTTAATAATTTTTATTAGTGACGAATTATTTGTGATAAATATATATTTGTCACTATTCATGAAATTTTAGTTACAAATAATCATTTTGTCACAATTAAAAATAATTATAGTGACAAAATAAAATTTGGCCACAAATAATATATTATTAGTGACGAATTATTTGTGATAAATATATATTTGTCACTATTAATGAAATTATAGCGACAATTTATCATTTTGTCACAATTAAAAATAACTATAGTGACAAAATAAAATTTGGTCACAAATAACATATTATTAGTGACCAATTGTATATTCATCACTAAATTTTTGTCACGAATAATCATATTTCTTGTTGTAAAAGGTTATAAAAAATTGTTGTAACTATGACCTTCCCCATAATTAAATGCTTTATGATTAGCATCTTGAAACTGTTTCAATATTTTATTTTCAATTATCATGGTTCTTTAATATTGAAACCGTTTCAATATTTTTATTTTAATTATTATGGTTCTTTAATGCTCAATTTATAATATGAATTATATGTTTTGAATCATTATTAATAATCATTCAATATATAGTTATTATAGTGTTTTTCCGTACCTCAATAAGTGAAAATAATTGTAATTGTAGACCCGTTGGTTTAAAAGCATTATGTCAAATCTATGAAAGACTAGCCATTTTGAGGGATATGAGCACATGTAATGATATAAACTTGAGGGGATGATAAAATATCCAACATTTGGTCAAATTATGAAAGAAGTCAAATGAAAGTGGCTAATGAAATAAATATGGCAAATTAAAATAAGGGCGAGTGTTATGAATCTCTTGCCACTGAAATTAACCTCACAGTTGAGGCTAACAATATTTTTGTTTGTTATTGCTCTTGAATTAACAAAATATGAATTATTTTATCAATTGCGTATATACAAAATGATTTAGATGTCCTCATATGTGATGCATGCAATCATACATATTGATTTGGAGGAAACCAATTTCAATATACAATAATTTGTGATTATTAAAGGGCTAGAAGAGCTAATATGTGATTATTAAATGGGACCATTATTACAAATGGTGTTAAAATTGACTATTATTACAAATATAACAAGTAAGAAATGTGAATAAAAAAATTACCTGTTTTTTTCGATAAAAAATACACTAATATTAGCATGATTGAAAAACATGCCTTGGTAAATTAAAAGAATATTGATTATGATAGCTACATTATTTGGCATAACCGCTTGGATCGTCCCGGATCAAATATGATGCAAACAAATTATTAAAAAAATTATATGATCATGCATTGAAGAACCAGAAGATTCTTCAATTTATTGAATTTTCTTGTATTGCTTATTCCCAAGGGAAATTATACCAGCTAAAGTTGAGATTCAATATCCTGCATTTTGAAATGCATACAGGGTGAAACGTATGGGCCCATTCAACCATCATGGGGACCTTTCAAATATTATGAGTTTAATAGATGTATCTATAAAATGGCCACATGTTTCTCTATCTTGACATTTATGAGATTGTTTGCTCAAATAATAATATTAAGAGCACAATAAAGACAATTAATCTTCATAATGCTGGTGAATTTATATTATAGGTCTCCAATTGATTGCTAGAACATTACATATGAGAACAAAGTTACCTATTTTGGCATGGGGACATGCTATATTTTATGCTATAATACTTGTACGCATCGTGCCAATAAATTATCATCTCCCCATTATGGTCAGGAGCCAAATAATCTTTAGATTACAAAAAGATTATCTCTCAAAGACTCGTAATAATTACGAAGGAGCAATGTTACTGTAACAGCCCGTTGTACACCGGTATTGTTAACATTAATTATGATATTAAGCGCAGTTACAATCACAGTAATTCATTTATAAAAATGCGAATAAACTTTTTCCGATTATTACGCAAGCAGTTGAAAACATAAAAAGCGTAATAATTAAAAGCTGTGACCATAACTGTAACTCTTGCGGAAAACTTATCTATACTATATTAATAGTTTACTTTAGTTATAATAAGACACTAAGGGGTTCCCATAAATCCGCTTAGCCAATTTCACATTTTTGCATTTTCTACACATCAGAACAAGGTTCGGTCTCTAAATTACTGCGGATGCACGGTAAAATTTTTGTCTCTCATACCTTCTATCTTTTTGTATTACTTAATTAGCTTTCCAGAAAGCTATCACATGCTTGGTTCCGAGCTCGTTTGCTCCGGTTATCGCCGTTTGAAGTTGGACAAACAAAATTGCCAAACAACCCTGAAACAGCTCTAAACGTCCTACACTCCTTGAATTTCTGCACCTAAACCATTCATCCATTTACTCTCAAATTTTTATATCATAAACTAGACACCTCAATCTTCGATTTGATATATCATACACTTAATTTGACTAAGAAACGAAGTGGAAATAAATTTCCCAAAACTGCCCCCAAGTATAGGGCCAAAACAGGGCAGCAACTTCCCTGGCCTGTACAGGGCTGCGCACTACTCTAAAAGTTCCAAGATTTTGACACAATGTAGGGGACATCACAAGCTTCAAAATGGCATATGGCACGTCCCTATCGGACCTCTATGGAGGGAGATATGCTCTCCCGAAGTTCACCTAAAATCTGCCAATTCTACAGAAATTTCGCCAGAGTTTCCTTTGTTTTTGCAAAAATCCCCAATTTGCACTAGTAGTTATGTGACCTCAAATGTACCTAAAACTCATTATAAATCATTGGGTGGCACACACAAGGACCAGAAATCCCTGGGGCTCTTACAACCCAACTCAGTTCATATTTATTACAATATAACTTACTTTAAATCCTTAAATGGTTTCAATCACCAACTTCGATTTCATGCATATTTTCATCATACAAGTAATCATAAACTTAAAATAGGCCTAAAGTCCTTCCATCATAATACATCATGCATCCTTTGTATAATTACAACATTTAACTTGCATGTTACAACTTACAACTTCAAACTTTAAATTAAACTTATAAACTCATACTTTGAATTACAACTTTAACATGAACTTAAAAATATAAACTACTATGATGAAGCTCCATGACACATCCTATGGGCCTCTTGCCCGCCACTCCTATGTCACTGCTACCTCCTGAAATAAAGTCCCCGAGACGGGGTGAGATATACGAATATATCTCAGTAACCCAGAGGTTTTGGAGAAAACTTCGCCCAATGGTTCACTTCGATGCATATAAATACTATAAAGCAACATTACTTTAAAACGGGATAAAGCAGGGGATTTAAAGAAAAGAGGGAATATAAGAATACAAACTACGACGAAGCGGGCTGGTAGCTACCATACCACACAACGTCCTCGGCATATAAGCCTACGGGTATCAATCCAAGGTGTGTTCTTAGAACCACAACCAAGGTACCCCTCCCATCCGCATACACCCGAGACTTCCTAGTGTGCTCCTATCCGGATTACACACCACGACCCTGGGTCAACTGGAACTCCCTCTCGGAGACCTATCCAGTGGAACTCCGTAACTTGCCCGAAGGCTAACTATCTACTGGCCAGAGATCTGGTACATAAGTACCCTCATAAATGCAATATGCATGCTTATGCTGTTCTACACTATTCATACACACTTCCTACCATCACCCTCAACGGGCGTGGTGGAACACAAAAGGGGAACAAGCCCCAGTACCAAGAGGTTACCTTATATTTTTTTCCACTAAGCTCCGCTGCAGCTTACTCTTCAGACTTGGTACACCACTGAATGCCTACACATAGGACATTCTCAATCACTTACAACTCACACAATACATGCAATTTACAATTAACATGCATTGGTTCAATAACTTACCTCAATCCACTTGGTCCAGGACCAAGGGCAGTCCACTAATTTACTGTTCAGGGTTCAAGTCAACGTACGGCAACCTATGCAAACATATACAACCATCACTATACGTCAAATTCCATAAAACGCTAAAAACTACAAAATCCACCCATTCCTCCCTTGGAGGTTCGGCCACTTAAGTGTTATTTAGGGATTTATTTTTCTAAATTTTCTTTCTCATTTTATTACACTTCCATAGGTTGCCAAAAGGCTAGTTCAATCGTTGTTTCTCAGTTTTACGTCTTTTACGCATCGTTTACTAAATCTTTCACTCTAGGCTCTTTTATGCCAAATGACACCACTCATTATTTTTCATTGGTTCTTCCACTTTACAACCACAACACAACCCATCTAATTACCATTTAAAGCATGAAACATCATCCAAGCAATTTACACAATATCATTTCACCTCTTTTTGCCTAAAGGCTGATTTGCTCACTAATTCACATCTAAGGAATTTCCATCAATTTTAACCTCTCCACACCTCATATCATCCTATTATATCATCATACAACAACTCACCAATACACTCCCAACACATTTTCAAAATTCAAAGTCTTGACACCCAAAAATTTTACTAAGTTAAAATCAATATTTTTCCTCAATAAATTTTATTGCATTTCTAGCTTTAATGCATCATTCTAAGACATTATCATCTAATACACATTTTCCATTTGGGCTCTCTAACATCACAAATCAAACAAGCCCTCTTTAGGGTTCATAAACAATTTCAAAAATAAATCTTCAAATCAATCCATGAGAGGTGTTAAAACTTACCCACAATTGCGTCACAAGACTCCTCCTAGAACTCCACAAGCAATGGCTCAAGAAATCAACTCCAAAATCACAAAACTCTCAAAGTTTTCGTGGATGTATATGCCCTTTATCTCACAATAGAGAGGGTTTTGAGGGAAAATAATCGGTGAGTTGTGTTCGGATGATGATTTCCATCGAATTTCAAGACAAGAATCATCCGATTCGGTTAAGAATTGATGAAGTTATGAAGAAATCAAAAATTTGCATAGATGAGGGAGAGGGAGGGCTGTGTGCGCAGCAGGGAGAGAGAAAGAGAGGAAGATGATGGTGAATAGTGAAGTGGTGAGATGGCTTAAATGAAACTTAAGTGGGGTGGGTCTCACGCAATTTAAAACTCATCCAAATTTCTCTCTGATTTCACTAAACGTTCATAAATTCAAAAATTATTTAGAAACTCTAATTTTTAACATTGACCATTGTCTTTTAATTATACTTAGTCAGATGAATCCGGAGTTTTCCGGTCATTCGGAGAAAACACTATTTTAAGCTATTGCGCGCGCGGTTAGCACGCTTCCCCAAACTGACTTAATTCCATCGAATATTTCCAAAAATCATATTTCCTAACTCTATAAACCATTTATAACTCATATTTGAAACATAGATCTCAAAACTCAACTGGAACGTTTTACGGTGCAATCGTACCGTAGTATTTTTACCCGCGAAAAATACTATTCACTGATTTTTCTGAAACTTGCCTATCCACTCAATTTTTCGTTCTGAATCCATTTCCAGTGTTATTTTTATCATCTGAGACCTTCTACTCAATTTTTATCTTCCTAGGGTTGTGTGCATGGCTAATTACCGTTTTGCCCTTCTTTGTATTTTGGCCTAATCTTTAGGATTTTCACTAATTCTTCACTTAATCACTCATTTAATATTTTAATACTTAAATTAAAATTGCGAGGTGTTATAGTTACCACTACCTTGAGAGTTGGAATAGTAATTAGACTGGCACGTGTTGAAATTTGCTATGAATATTAGCTTTGCACACTTTCGCAAGAAAAGTTGATTGTCACATGTTCAAGTTTGCTACGGGTCGTAGCAAACTTGGTAGCCAAGCCAATAATTTCGTGACATGTGGCACACTTTCGCAGGAGAAGCTAACTGAACTAAGTTTGCCACTAAAGGTAGCGAATTTGGTGTGCTATATGGCATTATTCGATCAGAATTAATGTACCAATCACAATAAAAAATGAAAACAAAGGAAAATGGGCTACTTAATTAATGTACCAATCACAATAAATATATCAATTACCAATCATAATTAATATATCAATCACCAATCATAATTAATATACCAATCACAATTAGTGTATCAATGGGATTAACTTTTGATTGTACCAATCCAATTAATGTACCAATCACCTCGGAAGGCCATAACTTTTGATTCAGATATTCAAATCAGATGATTTTTTTATTTTATTTCAATAACTTTTTGAGATCTATACAATGACACCTCATTTAGCATATTTTATCTCTCACAAATATCGTTCGAATTTGTAACAATGCTATCATAAACAATTACTATGACTATATAGTTGTTTTTGAGCAGCTATGCTCATCTCTGTCCTCACCTTGCACCATTCCTCTTTTCCTGTATTTTTTTAACGTGTACACCCCCCGAACTAGCTCTGAGGCTCTTTGATTTAAGGGGTGGACCAGCATCCGAGGTCGCGCCAGAAAACCTTCTAGGAAATTATTCTCTGTTTATAATGACTCTTTCAAGGACTTTAAGGGCTCATATTTTAATGTAATTGTCGAAGTCAGAGAAAGGCCATGGTTTATTGGAGAAGATGGAGAGGGAAAATTTCCCCTTTATTGGTCCTAGGAACACCACTTGCATAAGTCATCTGACTTTAAAATGAGATTGTCAAGGGAAGATGAAGTCAATGCTAAGGCTTTATTGGACCATGTAAACTCCCAGAGCCATTTGAGCACGGCTTCCCTGGTAGCCGGATCACAGACCGGCCTAGACCGAACTAGTATGCCCCAGCATGGAAGTCGAACCTGATTACATATTGGCCTTATGAGGGAAGTCTACAACTCGGCCCCCTCAAGCTGCCAAAAGACAAAAGACTATTGATTCCTCCATAACCATTACTTGCTCTATCCCGGTAGTCAATACGGCCATGTCAGTAATGGATCTTACAGATGATACTGACAGTTGGTTGTCTTAACCCGACTCCTCATAATGAAGGTACTGGAGGTACTACACGTGTCATGGTGTCTGTAGACCGGGGTACATCAATCCCTCCTGCTCTTCCAGCCGGACGTAGGAGAGGTGCTCTGTGGGAAACTGGGGTGGCCACTGAGCTCCGAGGTGTAACTCGCCCTCCACCCGCTTTTTTTGGATCTGGGGTGATTTCCAGAGCCAAAATGGAAGAATTGCAAAAGGCTAAGCTATATGCCTTCAAGGCGGCCTCTTTACTGAAAACATATTCTCTCTTATTGGAGAAATATACAGAACTCATTGCGGAGCGTGATGCACTTCGAGATGATCGTGACAAGATTAACAAAGAAAACCAAAGTCTAACAGTGGCTGCTGCTGAATTAAAATCATCTCTAGAGCAGTCTAAGGCGGACTTGAAGTTTGTATCATATTCCTTCAGTCTTGAAGCTGACAAAGATATTATTGTTAATCATTTCAAAGAGAAATCTGCTTTGCTGGAGGAGAAGGAATCAGTTACCAACGCTTTGGCTTTGGAAAATGACAAATTGAAGTCTAATCTCCAAAGTTTGCAGTCTGACTATGATCATAGTCAATCTACGTTGGAGAAGGCTGTTGGTAGTACGTTTACTAATGCTGTCAACTAAATGAAGTATTTCAATCTTGAAGTGACTTTGAAGACTGACCAGCTTGACTATTTTGGCTATATCCGCGGTGGAGTTTATGTTCCTCTCAGGATTAACTAAGACTTGGATACAATTGAGGATGTGGTCATCACCCCGGAAGCCGAAGCCTTTGGGCAGGATTTTACGGCCGAGGTGAGAGAGATGCTGCGTGATGAAGAACCTTGACCTGTCTGGACGAAGGACCGGGATGCCGGTTTATCTTTGTACTTCTTTATTTTCTCATTTTTGTAAAGACTTTAGGGATTCTTCCTTAGTTCTGTAATGAATGTTCTTTATCTTTGTACTGCATATTTTGTCATTTTATAATACCATCAATCTGGCTTTTTTACCTGAGATGGTTTTGTTGCGGTAGCAAATTAACCGAACCAGGGTTATTTAAGCTTATCTCAATTTTATTTTGCGAGTCTGATTTTAATAAAGACTTCGCGTTGCTTTCTTAGCAATAATTTTGCTTTCTTAGCAAGAATTGGATATTAATGGCGTCCCCTTATTTTCTAAGATTTTGGGTAAAGTCCCCTGCTTTGTTTTTAAAGCGGGTTCAACTACCTCAATTTTATACCTCGACTAGAATCCTCATCCTTGCTTTTTTGCAAGATGGGTTCCACTACCTTGGTTTAATTCCTCGGCTAGAAACAATGTCCTTGCCTTTTTGCAAGACGGGTTCCACTACCTCAGTTTTCTTAATAAACAATAAATGATTTCTGAAAATGGATGCTTTATTAATGCAATTACTCATAACCGAGTTTGAGATTACAATAGAAAGAAAATTTTAGTGCCACCCCTCTACTTTTAACTATAATACTTCTTTAGCTTGTCTGCATTCCAAGTTCATTTTATGCTCTTTCCTTCCGGAGTTTCTAGCATGTATGCACCTTTTAGAAGCTTTTCTTTAACCCTGTATGGTCCTTTCCATTTTGGAGCTAACTTTCCTTCAGCCATATTGCGCCCTTCGATGTCTGCTCTTCAAAGGACCAAATCTCCTGCAATAAATGATCTGGGCTTCACTTTCTTGTTAAACCATTTTGCAACTAACTATTTTGCCACTAGGTTTCTGCAATGAGTTGTAACTCGGACTTCGCCTATCAAATGCAATTCAACTGCCAACTTCTTGCTATTCTCTTCTTCTGCTTGTGATGGTGCCTTAACTCTTCTCCAAGATTGTTCTCCTAGCTCTACTGGAATCATAGTTTCACATCTGTATGCTAATCTAAGAGGGGTTTCTCCGGTTAACGTTTGTGTTGTGGTTCTATATCCCCAAAGTACATAGTGTAAATCTTCTACCCATTTTCCTTTAGCGGCTTGCTCTAGCCTTTTTCTTAATCCTTCTATAATGACTTTGTTAGCCACTTCTGCCTGACCGTTGGTCTATGGGTGCTCTACTGAGGCGAAATGATGTCGGATATGGAGACTTGTCATCAATTCTTGAAAGGCTTTGTTCCCAAAATATGTTCCATTATCAGCAAAGAATTTCTCCTGGATACTAAACCAACAAATCAAATTTCTTTCTATCCTGGCCGAAGTGATAGTAGCCACTGGTTCTGCTTTTATCCACTTCATAAAATAGTCAATAGCCACGATCAACCATCTCAGCTGGCCTTCTGCTGCTGTAAAAGGGCCCAAGAGATCCATTTCCCATTTGAAGAAAGGCCAAGGAGCCGTAATGAGATTTAGCTCTTTTGGAGGAGCATAAAGTTTTTTTTCATGTCTCTGATATTGATCACACTTCTGGACGTGTTCTTTACCATCATTATTCATAGAGGGCCAGAAATAGCGCTCTGAGCGCTTTCCGAGCTAAGGCTTTTCCTCCAACGTGCTGTCCATTTATTCCCTCATTTATTTCAGAAAAGACGTATTGCGCTCTGTCCGAGTTCAAACATTTTAAAAGAGGCGAATAAACTCCTTTCTTGTAGATTTTTCCTTCCACCATGGTGTATAGGGCCACATCCCAGGTCAATCTTCTTGCCTCCTTTTTTTTCTAATGGCAACGCTCCTCTTTCTAGATATTCCATAATGGCGAATCGCCAATCCTCTACCTCCGTAATTTGCATAACACATGTGGGCTCTAGGATACTTTGCTCTATTACCATCCTGTGATTTCCAACTCCTTTTGTACTTGCTAACTTAGATAATATATCAGCCCTGCTATTTTCATTTCTAGGTATATGGCTTATATCCACCTTTCCAAATTCTGCAATCAGCTGCCGGGTTATCCCCAGATATTTAGTCATCAATGGTCCCCTTGCCTGGTAATTGCCTGCAATTTGGGAAGTGACCAATTGAGAATCACTAAAGACTTGGAGTCTCTGTACTCCGAGTTCTTTTTATTGTTGCAACTCGGCTATGAAAGCTTCATATTCTGCTTGATTGTTTGATGTTTTAAAGCTCAACTGTAATGAGTATTCCACCAATATACCTTCTGGGCTTTAAATAATTATCCCAACTCCACTCCCCTTTGAATTAGAGGAACCATCAACGTATATTTTCCAGACATTTGTACCAGGTGAGCTTTCATTTTGGATTGAAGTGAGTTCTCTGATAAAGTCGGCTAGCGCTTAGACTTGATAGTTTTTCGACTTTCAAAGATTATATCAAATTTTGATAGTTCAACTGCCCAGCTCATCATTCGTCTTGCCAGATCTGGTTTGTGAAAGACCTGCCGAATTGGCAAATCCGTTCTGACTACAATCGTGTGCCCCTGAAAATACGCTCTGAGCCTTCTGGCTGATATCAATAAGGAAAATGCCACTTTCTCCATCCTTTGAGATCTGAGCTTAGCTCCCTGCAATAGCCGACTTATGAAATAGATAGGCTGTTATCCTTCATCATCTTCTCGTACCAGCACCGCACTAACTGTTGTATCTCTGACATAGAGGTATATTATTAATGTTTCTCCTTCCCTTCATTTTGACAAGACTAGCGGGGATGCCAGTACTTTTTTTATCACCTGGAATGCAGCCTCGCACTCCGAGCTCCATCCGTATTGTAACTCCTTTCTTAACAACCTGAAAAGAGGTAGTGTCGTTTCTGCCGATCGAGGTAGGAATCTGGTAAGGGAAGCCAACCTACCTGTCAACTGTTGTATTTCTTTCTTGCTCTTTGGTGCCTTCATATCTAACACAGCTTTGCATTTGTCTGGGTTTGCTTCAATACCTCGGAAGGTTAACATAGAGCCCAAGAACTTTCCAGCAGGAACCCCAAATGCATATTTTGTCGGGTTTAAACGGATATTGTACCTTCTTAGTTTCTCAAAGGTCTGTTCCAGATCCTTAATGTGCATCATTGGTTGTGATGATTTAACTATCATATCATCAATGTACAGCTCTACATTTTTACCCAGCTGGCCTTCAAAAACTCGGTTCATCATTCTTTGATAAGTAGCTCCCGAGTTTTTTAACCCAAATGGCATTATATTGTAACAGTAATTTGCCCTTTCTGAAATGAAGGTTGTTTTTTCCTGGTCTTCAGGATGTAACGGGATTTGATTATATCCAAAATACGCATCCATAAAGGATAACAACTAGAACCCCGAAGATCTATCAACCAGCTGATCAATGTTGGGCATATGATATGAATCCTTTGGACACACTTTATTTAAGTCAGTGTAATCCGTGCATACCCTCCATTTTCCATTTGGCTTTTTCACCATTACCACGTTAGATAACCAAGTTGCATATTGTATTTCACGGATGAATCCGACTTTCAGGAGTTCCTTGACATGATCCTCTGGGACCTGCCGGCGTTCAGAGTTGAGCTTTCTTTTCTTTTGGGCTATAGGCTTGGCCCCGAGGCATACTGATAACTTATGGCAACAAAATGCAAGATTTACCCCATGAATTTCCATCGACTTCCATGAAAAGATGTCTTTATTACTCCTCAAGCACGTGATAAGTTCATTTTTTAAATCATCTTTCAACTCTTTGCCGATCTTCTAACTTGCCCTTGTTCCGCAACAATTATTTCTTTCGACTCTCCATTAGATTCTGGCCTCGACACCTGGGTATCATCTTTCATGTCCAACTCCACCATGTTGACAGAGTTAAGTTCTTTCTGCATTTTTGATGATTTACCCGGGTAATTACCTTCTCTGAGCCATGGTGCAGATGAAGGTCCATCCTCCACGGCCTTAACCGACTTGAAATAACACTCCTGAGATTCCTTCTTATCCCTAACAATGGTAATTACTATGTTCTGTTTACCAATCATTTTTATCTTCTGATGCTTAGTGGATACCAACATATCCCAATTATGAATAGTTGGTCTTCCCAATATCACGTTATATTCAGAGGGGAAGTCAGCTACTATGAACCTCACCCTCTTAGACTTGAATGCTTCTTTTGACCTTAAAATGAATCTAAGATCAATATATCCTTTAGGGGAGGTATTTTGCTTGTTGAATGCAATTAGGGTGGCTTTGCATGGCCTGAAGTCCTCTTCATCCAGGTTCATTTTTTTAAATGCTTCCCATAAAATTATATCAGCATAACTACCATTTCAACAATAATCTTCTTAACCCGTCAGTTGACTAGCGTTCTAGTAATAACCAAACCATCGACATGCCCCGGCATTACATCCTCCAACTCTTCTCTAGTCAAGTACAACAATGGTGGCTCCGGCTTTTGGATTTCTTCCTTAAACCTGGGCCGCTCTCGGATTGAGAGTACTTCCCTCAAATATTTTCTTCGGGCATTCATCGTGTCACCTCCTCCGCCGAAGACTCCACTTATCACATTGCATTCAAATTATGGTTCTACAAACTCATCATCTTCTCTAACTAGCTTTTTACCCCGGCTTTCCTTTCTTAGTCTTTTCTCCTTGGTCGGGCTTATTTGCCGAGCTTTTCTTTTTCTGTTGTTTCTCCATCCTTGGGTCCTTATGAGATATTAGCGCAACTTGTCGTCTCTGATACACTTTTCAATCGCGTCCCTTAGATCCCAGCATTCGTTCGTGGTGTGTCCTAGTCCATCATGAAAAGCACAGTACCTTGTATGGTCTATGCTAGCTGTATTCAGTAAAGGTCGGGGCCTTTCAACATTTTTTCATCTCGGTTGAGGCCACCTCCCTCCATATTTGAGATCTGGGTAAATTCAGTGACGCGTATTTTTCATATTTTACCCTTGTAGGAATTCTTTCCTCCTACCTCTTATCTCGGAAATCATTATCTTCTATTTCCGAGTCTCTCAAACTTGTTTGTGCTTCTTCTCTGATCTGTGTTTTCTATTTCCATCTGCTCTAACACAAGATATTTCTTTGACCGAGCTGTGAATTCTACCAACGTCCGAATCAGGTCCTTATAAATAGACTTAGCCAATCTAGATGACCCATGCAAACCTGCAACCACTAAATCTACATGGACATTTTCTGATAACCTTGGAACCTATAATGCTACTTTTTTAAAGCGTTCCAAGTACTTTTGCAAGGTTTCGCAGGGTTGCTGCCTTATTTTTCCCAAGGAAAATTCTGACTTCGACTGCTTCTTACTGTGGCAAAGTTCAACAAAAACATTCCATCGAACTCCTCGAAGGACCTGATAGACCCGGCTGGTAGTGACGAGAACCACATTTGAGCTGCACTCATTAGAATGGTTGTGAAAAGTCGTGTGATCAATGGTTCTTCTATTCCTTTGATATACATAGTCGTGTCAAAGGCATCCAAGTGAACTTGCGGATCTTGGGTTCCATCATATTTCGGTAGTTCATATAATTTTGGATTTTCTGGGAAAGATGCATCAACAATTTCATCCACAAAAGGACTATCATTTGTATTATCTCCCGTTATGCTTTCTCCTGTATACCCCAGACACATCATCTGGGTTTCTTACTTGCTGCCTTTGATCATAAGACCAAACATTTTCCATTTGCCTTCCTGAGTTATCCCTTCCACCTCAGTTCCCACCATTTCGTTCATCTTGGTTTTGAACCGGGTTAGAACCCTTCTCTAATCTTTGGCTGCAATATTTCTTGCCTGGCTGAGTCCGCTCTCGTGCTGATTGTTATCTCAGCGAGGATTTGTGATTCTCAGGTTGGTGATCACTTGGGTCATAGCCTACGCAGGATATGGGTTCTTGGCTTTCCATAACCTAGTTTCTAGATCCTGGATCTGCCGAGCATCCTCTTCTCTTTGGAGTTCATTTCTTCTTTCCATTTCCTACATCCTCCTCAAGACCGCAGCAACAGCTAGATCTGTTACCCAATGATCATGATTAACATCACTGGGTATTTGTCCAGCTTTCAAAGCCTGTGCCTCAATCAGTTGTAAACCTTCAATGTATGGAGCATTGTGATTTATTGCTGGAGTTGACGTTGAATCGGAATGTACATCACTGACGTGAACAATGTTCGTATCTACCTGCTGGTGATTCTCAGGCGCATGCCATCCCGACGGATCCTCCCAAATTACAGGGATACGGCTATGCCTAACATTTGATGCTGATGGCTGCAGTAACCATTCCTGGTTGTACGCGTACCCTTTTTTTATTGACATTTTCAAATTTTTTGTCCAGTTCCCCACAGACGGTGCCAATATTCTGCTTGTGTGGCAGAGATGTCTAGCCTTTGGCTAGTGAGTTTATGTTGGATCTGGTACTCTCTCTAGATACCTATGAATTAGGCATCTTGGGGGTCGCAAATCACGACACACAATGTTGGGACCTTAGCCAAAGAGGGGGTGGTGTGTGTGCATTGCGATTGCATAAATTAGGTTAAAGAGAGATTAGTCATATATGTGGTCTTTAGTTCCTGTTTATATAGTTTACTTTAGGGTTTAAGTCTTTTGGGCCTTCCAAGGATATGCGCCTTACCCAGGCCATAACATTTAATAAACAACATTTTTTTTTAAGATAACTCATTTTTTCAAGGGGATCTTAATGGAGAATAATAGTAAATAGTCATCATTTCATATTTTGTATTTCAAAGCGGATTAATATGAGAACCATAATTTTGTGAAGAGGTAGGAAAAATTAAAGCTCTTCTTATCGTCCATTTTATAATATTAAATTAGTTTATAATTTATGACATAATGAAAATGGTGGAAAAATCTATTTCAAATTCAGTCACTAAGAAACATAACAGATTTTGTCCCTAACTTCCTTAAAATTGTTTAATAGAGTTTATTGCTCATTTATGATAGTTCTATTTCCGATAATCTTTTGAGACCTATATAATGGAGAACTCCCAACAACATCATTTTATTTTTGGAAAAAATCCATGTTTCAATGGTCAAATATTTCTTTTAAATTTTGACCCGACCTCACTGCAAGTACTCTCCCTCAATACCAACACTAACATCACATATCATTTTGAAATAAAGATAATATATAAAAAGTTCCTATTAATTTTAATATCCAATTAAATACCTCTTTTTATTTAAAAATATTTTTTATTTATTTCATCCAAATATAAAATAGGGAAAACTTTTAAAAAAACAAGTGCTTGCCCTATAGTGTGTGCTGCAAGTCGCACATAAACCGCATAGTTGATTGGAATACGCATATCCCCATGCACGACTTGAACATGAACACCCAACATATGTGACTTGTGGGTAATATCTCTATTGTGCCAATGCTAGCGCACGCTTGCCCAATGTCGCGCGATGCATGTCATGCATAAACACCATGCTTGATACAACATACGCACACCCCCATGTACAACTTGAACACGGACACCCACCACATGCAACTTGCGAGCAATACTTCCAATGTGAAATGGACCAAGCGCGATCTTGCCTAGTGGATCTTGTGTTGAACTATAGGTCACCAAGACTAATGTATTGAAGTTTTGATGATTACAAAGCACTAACCATCTTAACATGGATGCACAACATAAAAGACAGTGCAACAAGTCTCAAATGAAGTCAGAAGATTAAGGAAATATGCAAAAGTTAAGGGACTTCTCAAATGTGAAAAGTCAACTACAAAGTCAAAGGTTTCAAGTGAAGAAAGGAACTAGAAGACAAAAAAATGAAGATACTTGAAGACAAATGAAGACTCGTGTTTACAAAGTTTGTAATGTCAATTTAGAGTCTTAAGAATTTCGAGAATTGAGTTTATTGATCCATATCTCTCACGGTTGCATTTATAAGGCATAAACTCATACATTGAGAGAATCATATACATGATCCATACATTCAAGTCTCGCACATGTGGAACACGTGGAATACACAAGAGGATGTTTAATGCAACTTTTAATTTTCAGTGAAGTCTTTTCATTTTTCACATGCATAGGAACTTGAGAAGACACTTACCTGTCATAATCCAAATATGTATATGTTAAAGAGAAATAACTCCAACAAAGATACTATTTTATTGAGTAAAATTTTATGTTAGTCTAATTAAATAACTTAAGTTCACTGTATACTAAAATTTTATCTAATAATCAAAAGTGTAAAAAAATGTTGGAAATCGACACATAAATCGAAAAAATAGAAAAGAGAAAGGGAGGTAAAATTGATACAGTGATTTTCCCTATTCACCTAATGTATGTTGTCCAGCTTGTCTACACTATATTCATCTCACCGTCACTTGTTACATATCACTCAGTTTACAAAAGAATATAAATAGGATTTAGAAAATCCTAACAATAGCTATTCATGGGTGCATGCCCAAGCTACTAAGAAAAATATAAATACAGTGACTCAGCAACGAGTCATTAATGAGTTAGAGGTCCACAAGACCCCAGTTGACTTTCTACTGACTCCACCAACAAGATTCATCATCTAAATGTGAAATATGAGTTATACCCAACAAAAAATATATATAATACTAGCATTTCTTCTATAAAAAGAACGGCGATAAGACAATTTAATGTGTTAAGATATGTTTATTTGGATAAATTATGAAGTTGTGTTTGAGTTATTATTTATGTAAATTTGAGGATGGTTGAAGATAGTTCATTTGTATGCTCCATACACTCTTTAGCAAATGAGGGTGATACACATGTAGAAGACAATAAAGCACTATATAAACAAAGGTTGGCTAATTAACCATTTTGTTTTTTATAATTTTACCCTCATTCCCAAATTATATATCATTCTACGCCTTTTATAAATTATTTATGGATTTGTTTCTATTTGATCAAAGTTTGATCGACACTTATTCAAATAAATAACTAATCAAGAATTAAGTTAGGTTAAACTTTGATAAAAAGAAATGGACATATTAGTATATAATTTAAAAATTTAGGCAAATTGATATGTAAGTTGGGGAGGGGAACAAAATAAAAATAATTACAATAAAGGCAAAATAGTTAATCAAGTTAACAGTTAGATGTAAAATGATATATAATAAGGGAAAATGTTTGTCATTTTATTTAAATGACATAAAGTTATGTCATTTTAAGAGAAAGATAGATACAAAATAATTTTTCATTTAAATTTTAAATTAAAAAAATCATTCACTTTCTCTCTCCCATGATTTTCATTTTTATGTGTTTATCTCTCTCCTAAAATGACATAACTTATGTCATTTAAAATGACAAACACCAAATCCAATATAATAATGGATGATAAATTGAGATGAATACTGCAAATAAACGACATTGTTATAAAGGTTTCTCCCATGATAAATGGGTAAAATGAATGACAATTGTAATTGAACATGATCCCATTAATACATCCATAACATTAATGAATTGAAGAACGGTGTGGTAGGTAGAAGCTGGAAAACAAGAACCAGTGTTGTAAAACCCGGTCTAACCTAGTAACCCGGTCATCCGGTCGGTTCGGGTCAATCATTGGACCACTCATGCATCAATCCGGTCAAATCCGATCAAAACTCGGACAAAATTGGCCAAACCCGATGACCAGTGACCCGGTCGGGTCATGTATTTAAAAAAAAACAAATAACAAAAATTGTTTCATCTTGTTAGAAAAAATGTAAAACTCATTTAAAATTTTTTTTTGTAATTTTATTTGCTAATATACTCTTCTATGATGACCTCCAATTTCAGCTTCCAATACTGAAGAAATTTGCGGAAGAATAAATTAAGAGATTATGACATATGTCGTTTTTAATGTAGTTGAATTTGAAAAATATGAGTTCAATGTCATTGAGAGGTATGTTTATAAGGAGTCTGAGTTGCAATTTAAATTGACATAGAAATAGTATACTTTTTTATTTATTTATACTACATGTTTTTTAAGCTTATTTAATAAATCTTGTTTAATTCATTTTAGATGCGGAGAATATAATTGAATTTATATGTTCATATATATATATATATATATATATATATAGGGGTAAACATTTCTCAAGCAACTTGAGATAAGTTTATCTTCAGCTAGCCTCAAAACTACTCGTTTTGATTAAGGGTGTTTATGTTATTTTAGGTGAATTAATGAAGGGTATTTCAGTAAAATGTATACGATATAAAAATAAGTAAAATTACAAAAACACCCTTCATTAATTCACCTAAAATTACATAAACACCCTTCATTAATCAAAACGACGTAGTTTTGGGGCTAGCCGGAGATAAACTTATCTCAAGCTGCTTGAGAAACGTTTTTCCCTATATATATATATATATATATATATATATATATATATATATATATATATATATATATATAATCTGGATCAACCGATCTGACCAATGACCCACCGATCCGACCAGTAACCAATGACCCAGTACCCTGACCGGGTCGATGCCCGGGCATGATTTAATAACACTAAGGGGGCATTTGGTTGAGGAGAAATTTTATGAATAATAGGGAAATGGTTGGAAAGTGAGATAGGTAGGAAAATGTAAAAAAAAAGTTGTTTGGTTGGGAAAAACATTGATGGGAAAATTAGATAACTTTTATAAAGTCTATGTTTAGGTGCAGGTAAAATATAGATGGAAAAAAAGTTATTTTTACGAAAATACCTCTTTTTTTAAATTTTTTATTTTTTATTTTTTTATTTCAGCACAGTCCCACCCAAAAACCACCTTCTCCACCGTCGGAAGCCATAGCCACCGTCCCATCTCCTTCTTCACAACCCTTACCCACAAACTCCAGCCAACCTCCTCAGCCACCACCACACACCACCGGTGACCCAAAAACCCATCCTCATTTGAAGACCAAATCGGTCCAACCCTTACCCACAACCACCATCGGACCAGTTAAAGGGTTTAGTTGTACAGATGCAAAATGAAAGAGAAACTCAAATTTATAAAATAATGTTAACATTTCCCTCTTTGATCAACAAGAAAACCATTCCAAATAGGTTTGCTTAGTGATACTGACTACCAGCATATGCCAGAAAACAAGTGACCACCATAGTCATCAACCTTCACAAAGTTCCTTTCGCGCGCTTAGTTAGAGGGTATGCTGATCTTTTGATTAGTATGCAGTGTGAGCAAATAGATTGCTTTCTACGAATACCGCACTGGCTGCGGGATACTTTAGCCGGCTATATGCACAGAGATAGATAGAGAACTTGGTTGGTAGGTTTCTAATTTAGGTAGGTAAGTATGAAACCAAACACAACCAAACATGGATACCTTATATTCCCACTTCTCACTTACCCATCTATCTCAACATTTCCCCCAACCAAACACCCCCTAATAAAAACTACATACCACTAGAAGATGCTATCGTCCGGCGTCGGTTGAATCCCACAACAATGTATGTCAGCGGATTCAATCCAATCAACGGCAGACATAAGTCAACTTAATCAAAATATTAGTGTTATTAAACTCGGACCGACCTGGCCAGGTCGACCCGGGAATCGGTAAACCGGTCATATAACCGGTCTGGTTGAAGCAACAGACCGGCCATGCATCAGAACCGGTGCGACCCGGTCTGACCCGGCCGGTTTTTATGAAAATCGATGACTTGGTCGGTTAACCGGTGACTCGGCTCGGTCACAAAAAAAAAAAATCAAATTTTTTTTCATGAAAAAAATCGTAATGGACATATTTGAATACTTTTTTACTTATTGACTTACATAAGTTATGTATTTATAATACTAATATTATCTCAATTATGCACTATTTAAAAAAAATGATTTGATTTATAGTCAGAGATGTCATTTTCTGAACTTAAAATCCCATATCACGATAATTATATTTTTGTTTGATCCTTTATTGGATAATAATATGTGATTTATTATTTTTATATTAAAATATTTGAAATTTTAATATTTTTTTTAGATATTTGAATATGTTTATAATTTTTTAATATAAATTATAAAATTGTATATAATTACCGGGTCATGCGGTTGAATCAATAACCCACTAATTGAACCAGTAACCCAATGACCCACTATCTCAACCGGTCAACGTGGTATCCCACATCAGTGTCCATTGACCCACACTCCCTTCCCTTCAGCATAAACACAACACCGTCTTAGAATTTCTCATTCATTAAAATAATAAATAAAACAATAATAACAGAAAATCCCTGTTTCTCCCTCGTTCTCTTTCTCTCTCGACCCTCATTCCTTTTCACGAATCGATGAAGCCAATGCAGCAGCAGCACCCACCACTCAGACACAAAAGAAGCTAAACCCATTTTTACATCTCAAATTCGATTCAAATTGGGATCCAAGAAATGAAGGATGACGAATCACTCCTTCTTCCGATTACAAAAAGGGATACTTCAGATTCGAGCGTGTTGGGTAAAAGAAGGTATAAATTCGGAGCACTAGCAGCGATATTGCTCCTCGCATTTTGGTCCATGTTCACTGGCACAGTCTCTCTTAGCTTTTCAGGGACCCTCAACACTTTCTCCCACGACCTTCATATTCCCACGCACGACGACCTCGACGTCCTCGTAAGTTTCCATATTTATTTTTTGGTCCCTTTTTTTTCTCTGCTTATATTTACGAATGATGGGTGTCGTCACTGTAGGAAACGGAGGAGAGGGAGAAGGTGGTGAAACACATGTGGGATGTGTACACGAATAGTAACAGGATAAGATTGCCACGGTTCTGGCAAGAGGCTTTCGAGGCTGCGTATGAAGATTTGTCAAGTGACGTGGCTGAAGTTATAGACGCTACCATCACTGAGATCGCTAAGATGTCTGTGCGCTCCCTTCATTTTGAATCACCTCCTATCATCCAATCTACGGTTACTACTACTTTTTCTTAATTCCTTCGTTTCTGATCTTTACTCTTAAATTTTGGATTATGCATCACTCAGTGGAGAATATCTTCAGTGCCAAAATGTGTAGGAGTTTTTGGCGCATCTTCCACGCTGTCTTACTTTTTGTCAAACAATTTCTCACATGATTTTAAAATAAATTATTTATTAATGATTTGATAAAAAAATAAGACACGTGTCACATTGCGTGAGTTAAAGATATACCTAAAACTTAGTTTATCCTTATCAGTGAAGAAATTTTTCACTCAGTGGTGTGGGAGAGGTGTTAGTCCCTTTAAATTTATATAGGGTTTTATAAGAGTTATGTAGTAGGAAAAGTGAATGTGTTATGTTATAGAGATTCGTTTTACGTGCCGGAATTTTTTTTTTGCTACGGGCCCCACAAAGTTAAATGATAAACCCATTTATATAAACCTTTAGAAATGAGTAGTATTTCTAATTTTTTTTTGTCATGTACAGTGTTCTGCCCTTCAAATTCTAAAGAAACCTTAAGTTGCAAACGCCATTCCTATTTTCTTTTCCATATATATAATTGTAACTTTAAAGGAAAATTTCCATTATAATTCCTGCCCCTTCAAAATAATTATATTGTAATTTGTAACCACGAGTGAATGGACTGTTAAATTGTGATGATCTTATACCATGACTTGGTTTAGTAGATATTTTATTTTATACTTCTATCTCAGAGCACTAATTGAGCGAAACCAGTTTACAAAGTTGTGGAAATAGTGTGACTGTACAGTGTGTGCAATTCCATGCAGGTATAAAAGTTCAAGGTTTAGGCTTGACTAGTATTTGAATACGAACTTGAAGTAGATAGAGCTTCTGGTATCATCTAGATGTGCGTACATGAGCTAATTCTTTAACAGCATCCTTGCTAGACAAGAAGGTTGTGTCAGAATGTATGGTGGTTGTTGATTTTCTTGTAATTCCTTTGTGTCGTATCATGAACTGTATAAAAGCCATGCTCAATTTGCAAAGTAAAGCATAACTTCTGTTTTTTTGTGAATTAGACAGGAATGATGAAAGTGAGCATGTTATAGAATACTCTGCTTTGCGTGAGTTGTTCAGGGAGTGTGAAAAATAATTATTATTTTCACTATTTCATCTTCGAAATGACAACAGTATTTGTTTACCCACATATTTTTTAAGGTGCTATGTGTGAATAATTAACTTACATCCACAAAATTTGTCGATAAAAACCCATCGTTATGAATTGAGACGAGTCGTTTAGAGGAACCTTTCTTCAAGTAGATTTCTTGGCAGCATTGTTGACCCTATTAGCAAATGTAAGTTTAATGGGCTTATCCCTTTTGGCTTGGTTACAGAGATTTGGTTCCTTTGAGCTTTTTACAAAATTCAATTTTGGTGAAACATCTCTAGGGAGGTTTGATTATCACCATTGTTGGAGAGGTTGTGTTAACTACACATTGGTGTATTTTAAGTCTTTGTATCCATTATTTTCTTAGTGGACGTTTGATGTGCCCAGGCTGTATTGTGGGTTTTTGCCATGTCAGCAAAATTGGCTGATGCAGCAATATTTTTGCTAATGTGTCCCTCTTTTGTCCCACTTGGCACCAACTTTGCTGACATGGAGATGGCTTGGCACAACTGCCTGTTATCAGAGAGTTGATTGACTTCCATCTCAACAGTAATAGAGTCGGGGAAGAGAGATCTAATACACATTTGGTTCCTCGTTTCACAAAAATTCAATTTTGTTGAAATAGAAACTAGGAGGCCACAATCAAACTTTTGAGCAATTAGAGGAAACAAAAGTATAATTACGTCTTCCCTTTTTTCCTTGTCCTGATGACCTTGCCTTGCTCACTCATAGAAGGGTTCAATTGCATTGCAAAGAAGATAAGTGATGGATTTGTTAGTGTTGGCACCAACTTTGCTGACATGGAGATGGCTTGGCACAACTGCCTGTTATCAGAGAGTGAGCCATCTCAACAGTAATAGATGGAGGGATCTAATACACATCAATTTGAAAAACTTGACAGCAACATTGTTGAAATAGAAACTAGGAGGTCACAATCAAACTTTTGAGCAATTAGAGGAAACAAAAGTATAATTACGTCTTCCCTTTTCTCCTTGTCTTGATGACCTTGCCTTGCTTACTCATAGAAGGGTTCAATTGCATTGCAAAGAAGATAAGTGATGGATTTGTTAGCCTAATATCTCCCATTCTATATAGTAGAAATAAGTAGAAATGGCTGGCGTGTGGGTTGTTGAATTAAGGTAATGAAGAAATGGTATGGTTAGGAGGACAGACTCCTTGAAAAAAAATTGAAAAGAAAAAGGATATTGATAATTGCTGAGATTGACTTTCTATTTATTGGTTGGGTGGTTTACTAAATTGGCCTTCCCAAAGGATATTTTTATCAATTTCTATCATTACTAATCAATTTTGGCACTACAATCATGACTGTCAATGGTGGAAGCATATACAGAAAGCAGATAGTAAATTGTAATTGTGAATTAGGGTAGCTTGCGTAATCATGTTGATATTGTAATGTGAATTAACTGACCCTTCCATGTCTGAATTTGTTGATGAAATTCAACATTATAGTCATGGTTTGTAAGGTTTTGTATTGTTTCTCATTTTTCCTTCGGATAAAATAAGAGGTGAGTTTTAGATCTGAACTTGTTTGTATACGCAATATGGGGATTATAAATACATAGAAGTTTAGCTAAGACTTTTGAATTGGAAGTAAATTCTCTCTTAAGTTTAATGTTCTTGGTAAGTTGGTTATTTTTTTCTCCATTTGTTTACATTTTTGGGGGGTGGTGAGGAAAGGTGGATTCTTTGATGCTGTAGATCTCTCAGCTTATTTGTAAGATTTTGTGAAGGGAATGGTGATAATAACGTTTTGTTATGGTTAGACATATTTTATTAACAATATTCAACTCTTATTTGGAGAGAAGTTATATTTAAAACCTGTTTCTCGTTATAACTTCCAACAATCATTTTCGTTGAACCATTGATTTGATTTTGATGTAATGATAATAAAATGATTGGAAAACCACCAACTTTATTGAAGATTTAAAGTAAGATTACATATCCTCTACCAAGAAGGGAATGTTTGAGAATCCAATCGAAGCCATAACCAGCATGGGTGGCAGGTTTGACTAGCTCTGCCATCCCCATTGTTGTTTTCATCATGTCTTCGCCAAAATCTTGGAAGCAAGAAACTGAATGCAAACAAGAAGGCAATTTTGTAATCATTAAGAAAAATATTTCGACTGAAAATGAAAATAGAAAACAAACCAAACACCCTTATCTTAACCAGTTTTTTCAAACAGTTGTTTTATTTATTGTTGCCTTACAGCCAGATAGATTCTGTGGTTCTAATCTAATGCATGTATTTTAGCCTTCTGACTTCATTATGTACCATTTCAGAGAGCACGGGAACTTAGTAAAAGCCTCAAGAAAGTTGAGAAGGGCAAAGAAAGAGCAAACACCAAACGTTCTTGAAGATTAGAATGCGGAGCACCCAAAGGGTCTGGTTTACTTGATAAGGGTCATGTGCTACCAGAAGTTTATGAAGTGGTAGTGTTGGGGGAAGCCATGCTATGATTTTCATGCTTTCATAATAGGGAAGATTATATATTTTAATAGGTTGTGATCCTTTCAAATTTTGCAGTCAAATACATAGTCTTCACAATGTGAGGGATAGTAAATTGGAACATGATAAAGATCCTTATAAAAAGAGTTCTAAATCTCCATTCTTTCATTGCAGTTGATTTTTATATGAACGTTCAAGATTCTTTCATATGATGTCATGCCATATGAGAGAATTCATTTCCATGAAAAAAAATATGTTTGGTAATGGGGAGGAGAATAATTCAAACGAAAATAAAAGAAAGAAAATGAAGGAGTGTCGATTTTTTTTTCATTTTATTTGATTTTTTTGGTCCATCTTAATTGGTATGTTTAAAATCCCTTTTAATAAATCGGTCTAAATGGGTTGAATTTCCTCCTCAAAATTAGGTGAGTTGGATTTAAAATTACTAATTTGTTTAAATCAATTCATTTTTATATTTTGCAAGCTAAACTGGTCAATTGTTGGGCTCACGGCTGATCCATAACTTTTGGGTTTGGACATATTTCAATCACTTTTGGAAATTTGGATTTGGAATATTGCTTCGCCGTTGAATTTGGAAGCTTGGGTTGAATTTAAGGATTTAATATTTCTTACATTTTAGGAGATTTACA
The DNA here is from genome assembly GCA_032173675.1 of Gastrolobium villosum. Lineage (NCBI taxonomy): Eukaryota > Viridiplantae > Streptophyta > Magnoliopsida > Fabales > Fabaceae > Gastrolobium > Gastrolobium villosum. The sequence goes on along the minus strand of JAVKPL010013300.1, from coordinate 12,755 downwards.
CAAACATAAAAGTGTATAGAGCTATGTGAGGAGAAGAGAGAGAATGAGAAAATATAAATCTTACACATTTTTTATCTGTGTAATTGATAATTACATCTCCTAAAAAAACATTAAACCCTTGAATTTGATGATATAAATTTTTGCTTTGAAATTTTAATTTATTATGAATTTGTTTTAGAAATCAGAATTAAAAGTTTGATTTGATATTAATTGAAATATTATAAAACTTACAATGCATAATTTAAAAATAAAATTTTTTCCACCAAAAAAAAATACAATTTTTTCAAAAAATAAAAACAAAATGGGATAGCTTTTTTATGCTCGTGTCCTTAAGGGTCGGACTAGTAAAATGTTAGCCTATCTATCACAACAATCTATTCAACGTAATTCATCCAATTCAAGGGTTATAGAGTTGATTTGACCCATTTAACAATTCTATAAATTAATATATAGCTTGTAATGTTGAGAAAGTTTTAAAATGTTAATAAAAATTAATGAGAGGTTTTGTTCCTTACAACCTTACTTAAACCATCATCAACGTAAATGGTACTCTTGGTCGGTTTCCTATATAAGTGTTGTTAGGAATGTGGCTTTCATACTTAAGAGTGGCGGATGAATTGAGTATCATAAAATTTTCGCAAAATCCATCTTTTGGTTTATAAACTAACATTTTATAGAAACTTTGACATATGAGAAGCTTATGAATATATTCAAGCAATCTATATTATATAATCTATACTAACACGGATTAGATATCAAATAAGCAACTAAAGTGCTAGAAATAAAATGTGAGGGTTGAGAAAAATGCAAACTTATTTTATCCTAGTCCAATCACCACCACTTGTAAACTACGTCAAGACGCTTGATCAAATCTTTCACTAATGGTCAAGCTTCAAGGTTGCTTGACAAACCGCTACAATCTTCAAGCTTTTGATTTTTTGGAAACCTTACAACCACCAAGTTTACAGGTACTTGATAACCTTACAATTTCTCTCCAAATTTTCCTAGGTATTTGACCACCTTTCAAACTCAATGAGTCTCATAACCCTTTAAACTCAAGTATACAAAAAAAAGTGTTTGGAAATAAATACACACTCTCAAAGTGTAGATATACAACTTGAAGCACTATGGGTATATGAATTTTCACAATATGAGCTCGAGATATGTAATCTTTGAAAGATATGAAAGAATATGCAAATGATAGTGTAAAAGATTTGAAGTTATTCTTAAGATGTATAACAATGATGATCAATCTTGTTTTGAGCCATAAAGAATGTATTCATATTGATTTTGCCCAAAATTAGTCGTTTATGACTGTTTATAGCCATTGTAGACTTACATTGTTCATTAAAAGAAAGCATGATCATACTTTACTTGTACAAATTTATGTTGACGATATTATTTTTGGTTCTACTAATGAGTTTCTTTCCGAAGAGTTTGCTAAAATGATGAAAAGTAAGTTTCAAATGTCTATGATTGGATAATTAAATTACTTCCTTTCCTTGGATTACAGATAAAGCAAGAGAAAGAAGGCATATTCATCAACCAAGGAAAGTATTGTAAGGAAATACTCAAGCGCTTTGAGATGGATCAAGCTAAACCCATAGACACACCAATAAGGACATCAATCTCAATTCACAAGGATGAAGATAGTAAACCGGTTGAGGAACAATATAGAGGAATGATTGGATCATTATTATACTTGACCGCTAGTAGATCGAATATTATGTTTTGTGTATGCTTATGTGCTATATATCAATCATGTCCTATGGAGTCTCATTTAAATGTTGTAAAAATGATTGTGAGATACTTAGTAAGCACTACACACATTGGTTTATGATATCCTAAGGGTTTCTCACCTATTTTAATTGGATATTCCGTTTCTAATTTTGCCGGTTGCAAGTTGGATAAGAAGAGTACAGGTAGTACTTGTCACTTGTTTGAGAATGCTTTAGTCTCTTGGCATAGTAAAAAGCAAGTGAGTGTTGCTTTATCAACTACCGAAGTGAAATTTGTAGCCTCCGGAAGTTGTGTTGTCCAAGCCTTATGATGAAGCAAAATCTTTCGGACTATGGCTTCTCACTCACTTACATCCCAATTAAATATGATAACACAAATGCAATAAATTTAACTAAGAATCCTATCATGAACTATAGAACAAAGCAGATTGATATTAGACATCATTTCATTAGAGACCATATTAAAAAAGGAGTTATCAATATGGAATTTGTAGAATCTCATGCTCAATTAGTGGATATATTTACTGATCAATTTGAAAAATTAAAGTTGGAATTAGGGTTATTCAATCCTAATTAGAGAGGGTTATGCAATTCTAAGATAAAACTCTTGATACATATGGTTTAATGTTTGACACTTATATATGATGGATATTATTGATATGTTTTATGCTCTGATATTTTATTTTGATGCTTTGGTACAACATATCGTTATTTTAATGATTACTAGTTACTACTTTAATATCATTGGTTTCATATTTGACATTTTATCATTTTAATTATATTTCTGTAAATACTGGAAACTTCACTGTTTTATGTTGCCAAAAGGGGGAAAATATGTTGAGGTTGAGATTGAGAAATTTCTATAACTTTGTGTTTCCTTTATTGTTTTTCAAAAGGGGAGAGATTGTTAACTTTTTATACGAATTGTTGACTTTTATCTCATAGGATCTAAGTAAGAAGGAGCATATAGTTAGGGGATGTAATTCTGATTTCTTATGCTACTAACCTCATTTCTCAATTAAGTGTTTGTCATCATCAAAAATGGAAAGATTATTGAACTATAGGTCACCAAGACCAAGAAGTCAAGTTTTGATTACTACAAAGCACCAACTAGCTCGACACACTTGTACAACATACAAGGCAATGCAATAAGTTCCAAATGAAGCTAGAAGGCTAAGACAACATGTAAAAATGGATAAGTAACTTCAAAGTGCAAAGTTAACTCTATAGTCAAATATTCAAGTCAAACAAGGAACTAGAAGACTTAAGACATGAAGACAAAAGAAGAATTATATAGTTTGTAATATATTTTTATAGTCTTAAGAATTTAGAGGTTTGAGTTTATTGAGCTATAACTCGCAAGGTTGCATTATAGAAGCCATAAACCCATGCATAAGTGAACCTACATACATCATGATCCATTCATACATGACTCACAACATGGAACATTGTTAGATTAATGTTAGAAACATACATACATGTGTGAGAAGTGAGTAAAAAATTATTCGGATTTAATCTTAGGCTACTGTGCTCAAATATCCGGATATGGAACCCAGTATATCCGGATATAGTATTGTTCACGTGAGTTAATTAAAATTAGGATTCTAACGGCTATCTAATCATTCATACTGCTATATGTGCGTGTGTGTGTGTGTGTGTGTGTGTGTGTGTGTGAAATGAGGGTTTATAAACAAGGATTAACATAGAAACATCTCAGGAATCATAATTTGGAAGAATTAACATCAATTTGGCTATAGTTTGACATCCTTGAGAAAAAGCTCAATATCTCTCTCATCTCTTGATCTTTTTCTTATCTTTCTTTTTACGTTGAACATGGAGAGACTGCTCCATTGTTGTTTGAATATTTGAGACTGTTGTAATTCGTTCTTGATGTTTGGAGAGATCTTATAGGTGATAGGTTGAGTGTGATCAAAGGGTTGGTCATAAATCTTGTAAAATAGTTTTTCTATCATCGGTTGGAAGCTAGAACATAGTGAAATCGATGACCTCAATCTGGATGTAGCTCTCAAGTGGTTAGAGAATGAATTAGGATAAATCTTGATGTGCTTTTTTCTTCCACTTCATCTCTTTTGATATCGCTGCATAATCTCTGTTATAGAATGAAATCTTGTATGTTTTAAATCTGTTTTTACATTGGTGAATGTTTGATTTCTGTTTAATTTCATTTTGGGATGATTTCTTGATAAAAAGATTTGATTTTCATTTTTTCTTGCAAAATAAGTTATTGCACAATTCACCCTTCTTGTTTTTGCATTAGCCATCTTTTCTTTACATACATCCACTAGCACTATCACTAAACATCGCGAGGAGGAAAGGAAGCTCCAACATTGAGGAAGAAGACAATGGAGCTCAAGTCTCTCCAATAATGGAGAATGTTGATATCTCCATCTCTCATTACGTAAGTGTCTCGCTCTCTTAATTGCTATTTTTCATTAAAGTGTTTTGGCAATTTTGTTGATTGAAATCACGGGTTTTTGCTTGATTTGTCTATGGCAAAGACAAACTATGTCAATTAAATATGGATAGAAACCAATATAATGGACAATATAATGTTTTCAAGTATAATTGACAAATTACCTTGTCACTACAAAAATTTAAGTAATTTATGGAGGTTAAATTTGCAAATTGTGGAGGTCTTTGACCCCCACTACATATATTTGCGGCATTCATAGAGAACGCCAGTTTTGCATGCGCCACAACATGATTACTAGCATTTTGGTATGCACCTCCGCAATTCGTTGAAGCATTTCCTGGAGGTTATACACCCCCACAATATGTTGCACTTTCTGGAGTTCATTAACCTCCTCAATATATTTGCCTTTATGTCAGTCATCAACCTCCACAATATGTTTCACTTCCCCGAGACTATAGACCACCACAATTTATTAACTGCATTTTGCGGGGGTTTTAGACCCCAATAAGTGAGAGTTGAAAGGTTAACATATACAGGCTTAGGAGTGTGCCTCATCATTGAATTGTTAGCCAATTACATTTATGTGAAGTCCCTGAATATATAATTTAAAGAATCGTGACAATTTAATGTGTGAAATTAGAGTTTGATGAGAATCATCTATTCAAGTCACATTGATCCAGTAATTAATTCAATAACCCAAAATGAAAAGAAAAATAAAATAAAAAATCAAAACATACCAAATATAGAACACTAGCTTTATTTAAATAGATAATTTAACTTTAGAGATATATTAGTAATATTACAAGAAACCACACTAAATTTGTAATATTACAAAGTCTCCTGTTTTTATGAGATTGTGGCCAAGCCTGGCTGTTGTTCCTGTCAAGCCATCATCATCTAATGTTGTTTCTTTTTTCACATTCTAAAGTTCACTACTCAAACGTGAAATCCACCAATATGTCCGGTGCTCCTGCAAGAATCTAAGAATTGCTGGAGTTGCTGATGCTGAAGTTGCTTGTGGAAATGTCGTAGAAACATCCAGTGGTGGTAAATTAAAATAAGACGGTATTGCATGTTTGACAGGATCATTTGCGTGGACCAAAGCATCCATTAAAATGCACAGCAGCTTAATTAAACAATTAAAATTGGTAATAAATGCTATAAATATTCAATCAATAATACCATATATTAATTCCCACATATACTGATTGAATTCAAATTATCAATCAATTATATATTAGAAAAAGGAGAAAACAAAATAACAAATTACTGGAGCAAATGAAAAGAAAACAAATGTCACCAATAATTGACTCTTTTGGTTCCAGATACAAAAGCAAATGTGCACCCAGTGGTTAACAATTGCATCAACCAGATATTCTTGCATAAACCATGGAAGATGTGAGAGATCCTAAGAGAGATGAAAAACAATAATAGAATCCTAGAAAACATATAATCGTTTATAGGCAGCACAATTATCTTATGATTAGAGACACATGCATGGTAGGATTGAGGCACAAACTTACTCGCCATCTGGTTAGCATGCATAAGGCAAAACTATGTTTCTTTTAATGGTTAAGAAAGCACAAATAAATCAGTCCATTTTTCTTGGATATGTGTTCTGTCCTGTGGACAGAGATGTTCAACCTTTATCAGGTTGATTGATCGCTTTGGATCGTATAGCCTTGACCAGGGGTATCTATTGAGGAGATATCCCTATGCCTAGCTTGATCACTGCAAAGTATATGAATGTGGTGATAGTGTGTGTAAGTATCGAAATCAAGTGTGTTGTATTATCGAGGAGCCCTCTTATTTATAGGGGCTGCCTCTGATTTGAATTGGTGTAGCTGAGCTGTAATGACGCGGGGTCATTATAGCTTTGTCGGCCGTTACTGGAGGTAACGTATCAAACATTACATCTCCATAACTACGGTCCGTTTCAGGTATTTATTGGGGAATATTCGATGGGGTATTCCGGGTTGATGAGATGGGCCTGTTAGTGTGGGCCTTCTTATCGGGTTGATGAGGTAAGCCGGCTCACGTGGGCATTAGTCCGAGTTCATGGCACAGATCCATAACAGTTGCCCCCCAGCCAGGCTATCCGATATTTCGGGTTGCCTGGGTGTCTGAAAACGTGGGTGATGTAACCCGGAATGACTCATCTGTTGCGTTTTGGTGTATGTGTTTCGTCCTGTTTATGATTCCTTTTTGGATCTCGGCCAATGTCTCTCTCTTACGCACGTCTGGCCACGCGTCGTTGTTTGCGTGCCTTTGCATGCTGCAGCTATTTCATGCAGTCTTGTTTACCGTGCGCATTTATGAGCATCATCATTTCTGTGTGTCGAATCATTGCCTTTTGCGGCGATGGGGTGGCTGTGCCTTTAGCACTTCCACGTTGTTTTGCTCGTCACGCGCGATTTTGGCGGTTGTAAACCATTATGTGTCTGGAATGACCCTATTATCCCTGTTCCTTGGCCTTCCTGTGGCCCCCTTTTTATTCTGCAGTTTCTATTTTTCTTCGTCATTTGCTCTACTATCGTCTCTAAGCTCCTGTTGTTTGTTTTGGTTTCGTTTTGCTGCAACTTTCCGTCCACTTACGCTTTCATAATCAGGTATTTGCGGTTTTATCTTCATTTTACTTTTGCTTGCATTTTCTTCTATTCGTGTGTGTAGTTTAACGTCTTCCTTGCTTCTCTGTTTTCTGAAACGTGATTTCCTTTTTCCTGTTAAAAAGTGTTCTCTTCTAATCTTAACTTTCTTCTCAAAAAATGGGAAGGAAGAAACCCTCCTTCCCAGTTTTGCGGTGCGTCCAGGAGGTTGACGTGAACTCCGATTTGTTAGAACGAATTCCTCCTGGTGCCCGTTATTGGCTTTGGGGGATTCCCAGGACCGCAGAGGAGGAACGGCAAGCCATGCTTCGTGGGCACCGCGGTTCAAAACCTCGTAAAGGTGGTCGAAGAGACCGTGTATCCTCCAAATCCCGAGTTCCACGATCTACCCGGGTTCCATCATCCAATCCTCCCCTTCCTTCATCTGAGAGTCCCAGATTTATGAGTTCTAACCTTGGGAATTTTCGCCCTTCTCTTCCTGTTTCCCAAGATGGCCCTTGTTTTTCATGCGTTTACCTGAGTTCTCAACTTGTCCAGCAAGGATGTGATTCTTTAGCGGAATCTACCCTTGATAGTTGTCGTCATGGGAGCATTCCAGTTCCTACTCCTCTATCTGGCCGAGTTAATGAACCAATTATGATTTCTGACCTGTCGTCGTCGTCTAGTGATTCATCTGATAGCACTTTTAATTCAGGTATATCCATCCTCATCTGATACCCTTTTTGTTTTCTTTTCATTTCTAGGTATTAATGGCATGTTTCACTGAAGAAGATGTAGATGAGTCGGGTTCAAGCGAGTCGTGTTTCGAGTCTCCCCCCTCTTCCCTAGTTGCTCAGTTCCCTTGGGTAACATATGAGGTTTTAAATACGACGTCCGGAATGAGTTCCGATGACGTGGCTAGTCTTCCTGTTGGGCAATAGGAAAATTATGATATTTGTCCTCCCTCCGAAGATGAACCCGTGTGTTCTGGAGGGGCAGAGGATGAGCCCTGCTCTTTCTTTTTTTATCGAGATGTGATAACACAACTCGGTGTTCGATTTCCTCTGACCGAGTTTCAGATGGAAATTCTTAATCATTTGCATATATGCCCCACTCAACTCCACCCCAATGGCTGGGGTTTTGTAAAAGCTTTTGAACGTTTTTGTGCGTATCTGACGCTCGTCCCATCAGTTTGTGTCTTTTTCTATTTTTTTCAAGTTGTATCATGTCGTACCGGTCGTGAACCTCCTGAACGGAAGGGATGGGTTACTGTTCGCGGAGTCCCAGGTCGCAGGTTGTTCCGAGTTTATACTGACTCCTTTAAACATTTTAAGGATCAGTTTTTCAAAGTTTCCTCACATCCTGGAAAGGAGGTGTGGTTTCTTAATAATTGCGGGACTAAGGATGTAGAGGGAAAATTTCCTTTATGCTGGTCGTCTGACCACTTCCGGTTTCCCCCCGCAAGTTATCGTTTTAACGAATCCGAGTTGAGTCCTTCGGATATCAAGACGGCTATTGCTATTGGGAGTTACCTACAAACCCGACAGCCTGCCAGTGTTGCCTCGTTGATTTACAAATCTCAAGAGGAGCTTGACCTGGAATTAAGTATGTTTATCTTCGTATTTTTTAATTGTCTCCTGATGTTTTTGTTGCCGCATCTAATATTTGTTCTATAGTTCCAGATATGGTGGGTCAAGCTCAAGAGGATCAAACCAGTAAGAAGAATGACCAACCTAGTTGGTTATCTGTTTTGAGCCGAGGTGCTCCCGCCAAAGCTGCAGATCCACCCAGCAAAAAGCGGAAATTCGTCGATGAGCAGCCTAAGAAACCCGCTGCTGAGAAAACTAAGGCTGCAGAGAAACCAAAGGGGAAACCGGATAAGGGCACTTCGGCTGCTCCAGTGGTGACCCCGGCCGTCATCATGCCCCCTCCTCCTGCTGGGATTTCCAAACATATGTTGTGGAAATCAGGCCTTACCAACCCTCTCCGTGAAGCCATCTGCCCGCCGGAGATATTTTTTAACTCTTCTCCCTTCACAGCTGCACAAGTCAAAGAATTGGAAGACATGGAGATTGGTTGTATGAAGATGTCAGCTATGGTCCGGCCTCTGCTGTCGCTGAAGAAGGATTATCTTCGGACCTACAACGACTTAGCTGCTTGCCAGGGAGAGAAGTCGAAGCTCCTGGCCGAGTTGAAAGTGGCCAAGGATGCGCTGGTGAAGGAAAAGGCGGAAGGAGAGAAGCTGGCGGAGGACCTTGCCTCCACTAGGGAGGCCTTGGCTAAAGCCCAGAAGGAATTCAAGGACCTTAAATCTGTGCATGACTTTAGTCACAAGTCTTTGACAGCTTTTAAGCAGAACTTTGAAAATCTAGAAGCGAAGCTGGAGGAATCCGAATCTACTGCCCAAGCTTATAGGAGGGAACTCGAAAAGGCCATAACGGGTTCTTTTGAGAATGCCCTTAGCCAATTGCGGGTTGTGAATCCCGGGTTGTAGTTTTGCACTCGTGGCATCCATTCTCAAGCCTATGTGAGCAATGGTGCTATCATCGGATGTCCTCCGGAATCTCCGCCCTGCGATTCGGCCAACCCTAGTGAGGATCGATCCGTGGAGGAGAAGGGCAAAGAAGTCAACATGTGTCCTCCCCCTTCTTCCTAGTTTATTGTCTTTTTTGTAAATTTGGTTTCCTGGCTTTTTAAAGCCTTCCTGTAATGAATATTTGCCGGTGTGCATCCGGCTTTATATAATATTTTTAGCTTTTGATTTTCGTCAGCTAGTTTCGTTTAAACAACCTGGCCAAGGTTGGAGCATATTTGACGGATTCCGATTTTGTCATTTTATTTATGACGCATATTTTTGGTTTCGCTATGCAAACTAAACTGGCATATATACAGATCATTCCGTCATTTAAAACGTGTCTGTGTAAAGTTTTCCAAGGCAGAGGCAATCATGACACCTACCCATCCCCTTTTGTAAGCAAAGGGCAATAGGTAACTTTGACCTGATCAGGGTCGTTGTTAGCAGATTGCATCTCCTGACTTGGTCAGAATTCGATACCAATAACAAATAAGAGTAGATCTTAAATAAGAAATAAATCCTCATTTATTTAATTGTTCGAGTAATACATAAAAAATGCCAGCATATTTGGCTTTAATATAAAGTCCCTAGTAGAGGATAACTTTTATTATATAATAGATGAGAATTGCTCAACTATAATATGTCTTGAGTTTGTCCGCGTTCCATGTTCTTTTAATTGGTTTGCCCTCAATTGTTTCGAGGACATATGCACCTTTTCCGAGTTTGTTTTTAACCCGGTAAGGGCCATCCCAATTAGCTGCTAACTTGCCTTCTTTTGCGTTGCGGTTACCAATGTCTGCTCTTCTGAGAACTAAATCATTGATCTCGAAGCTTCTAGGCCGCACCTTCTTATCATGCCTGGCCGCCATCTGTTGTTTGGCCGTGATATCTCGACAATGAGCTAGAACTCGAGTTTCCTCAATGAGGTCTAACTCGGTGGTGAGCATTTCGTTGTTTCGTTGCTCGCCTTGCCTTATACCATTCATCCGCCTCCAAGAGGTCTCTCCGACTTCAACCGGAATCATAGCCTCACAACCATATGTCAATCTGAAAGGAGTTTCTCCTGTTGAAGTCTGGGTGCTGGTTCTGTACCCCCACAAAACGAAGTGTAGCTGTTGAACCCAGCTTCCTTGAGCGTCGTTCATGCGTTTCCTAAGTCCTTCCACGATTATCTTGTTAGCTGCCTCGGCCTGTCCATTCGACTGTGGGTGTTCGACGGAAGCGAAGCGGTGCTTGACATGAAAGTCCTGCATCAATTGTTGGAAGTTTTTGTCTGTAAACTGGGTTCCATTGTCTGTTACCAATTCAGCTGGTATCCCGAACCTGGAAATTATGCTTTTCTCGAAGAATTTCCGGATTCTAGCTGAGGTGATAGTAGCTACTGGTTCTGCTTCTATCCATTTCGTGAAATAATCTACTGCCACGATTAACCATCTTAGTTGTCCTTCAGCTGCTTTGAATGGTCCTAAGAGGTCCATTCCCCATTTAAAGAATGGCCAAGGAGAGGATATATAACTCATTTCCTCTGGTTGGGAGAGGATATGCTTGGCATGCTTTTGGCAGCTATCGCATTTTTTCACATGCTCCTTTGAATCCATCTCCATAGTTGGCCAGTAGTATCCAGCTCGCAGTGCCTTTCGAGCTAGTGCTTTGCCGCCCATATGATGCCCGTTGATGCCTTCATGGATTTCTGACAATACGTAATCAACATCTTCATAACCAAGACACTTTAACATCGGGGTATGCAACCCTTTCCGAAATAGCTGATCATCCACCATTGTGTAATGCGTCGCATCCCGGATGAGTTTCCGAGATTCCAGAGCGTCTTCCGGTTTCGTGCCTTCTTCCAGGTATTCGATGATAGGGTGCCGCCAATCTGTCGTTGCGGTGATTACCATGATGCAACTCGGGTTGGGCAAACTTTGCTGTATTACCGTTCTGTGGTTTCCCGGATTCTTCGTACTGGCCAACTTGGATAATATATCAGCTCGGCCATTTTCTTCCCGAGGTATGTGCTTGATCTGGGCCGTGTCGAAGTTGGCCATTAATTCTTTTACCTTCTGCAAGTATTTGACCATTAAGGGTCCTTTTGCTTGGTATTTGCCATCTATTTGAGATGCCACTAACTGGGAGTCAGTGAATACTATCACGTGGTTGGCTCCGTGATCCTTAACCTGTAATAACCCGGCCAGTAGAGCTTCATACTCGGCTTGATTATTTGACGTTGGAAAGTTTAACTTCAGAGAGTGTTCTATGGTAATTCCTTCTGGGCTTTCGAGTATGACACCGGCGCCACTCCCTTTTTTGTTAGAAGATCCATCAACAAAGACTTTCCAAGTTTTGCCGGTTTGGTCTTGTTCTTGGTGTGATGACGTCATTTCCATTATGAAGTCGGCCAAGGCTTGTGATTTAATAGCCTTCCGACTTTCATAACTAATGTCGAATTCACTTAACTCGATTGCCCAACTTGCCATCCTTCCTGCCAAGTCTGGTTTATGCAACACTTGTCTGACCGGCTGGTTGGTACGGACTCGGATTTGGTGTCCCTGGAAGTAGGGCCGTAATCTCCTTGCTGTAATCAGCAATGCATATGCTACTTTTTCCAATTTTTGATATCGTAATTCGGCTCCTTGTAGCGCCCTGCTAATGAAGTAAATTGGTTTCTGGTCCTCTTCTGTCTCCTTGATCAGGACTGCGCTTACGGCTTCCTCACCCACGGCCAAGTATAAGGTCAGGATATCTCCTAACTCGGGCTTGGTCAATATTGGCGGGGTTGATAAGCACTGCTTCAATTTAGCAAATGCCTGTTGGCATTCCGGGTTCCAATCCTCTGTCGCTTCCTTTTTCAGTAGTTTGAAGAATGGGAGGGCCTTTTCCGCCGATTTGGGTAGGAAACGTGTCAATGCCGCGATTCTGCCCGTCAGTTGTTGTACTTCTTTTTTATTTTGGGGCTCCCTCATATCCAGAATTGCTCTACATTTTTCGGGGTTTGCTTCGATTCCCCGGTGAGTTAACATGAACCCCAAGAATTTGCCTGCCGGAACGCCAAATGCGCATTTGGCCGGGTTGAGGCGTATACAGTATGTCCTGAGTTTGTTGAAAGTTTGTTCCAAATCCTTAATGTGCATTGCCGCACAAAAAGATTTGACAATCATATCATCGATGTAGACCTCAACATTCTTTCCCAATTGATCTTCAAAAATCTTGTTCATCATTCTTTGGTATGTGGCTCCTGAATTTTTTAGGCCAAATGGCATGACATTATAGCAGTAGTTCGCCTTTTCAGCAATGAAGGCAGTTTTCTCCTGGTCCTCGGGATACATTGGGATCTGGTTGTATCCCGAATATGCGTCCATGAAGGATAAGAGTTGAAAACCGGCCGAGTTGTCCACCAGCTGGTCTATATTGGGCATTGGGTATGA